>KZ652315.1:8366-58983 GCA_001010745.2 Gerris buenoi
ATTCTAAATTGTAGCTTATTTGAAGGAATCTACGTCGTTTTCTCGTGAAACATCTAGTTTGCGAGGTATTAATGAAATATATATTTGATTATTCTGAAAACGAAAACGATAATAACCATCTGTTGGAAACATTATAAATAATATTATGTTTAAAAATAAATCAATCAAATAAGTTAGCATGATACTTAAATATAGTATCAGTATCTATAAGAGAAAGATTTGTTCCATTTATTTCTTTAAATTGATAAATAGTTGATCACTCAATCACTTGAATAACCACTCATACCTGGATGACCAATTAAATTTGGTGTCATATGTGGGTGTTACCCACCCAATATTTGTTTACCATTCAAGGAATTCCTTTGTCTAAATTCTAAATTGATATTAAGTCAAAGGAAATTTTATTCTAAAGCACTTTGGAAAAATGAACATCAGACCTTTTATTTTGTAAAAGTGATAATACCACTTAGTTCAATTAACTATAACGAAAAGAGAATATTTACATATTAAAGTAATTTGGTGGGTATCCAAGTAAATAAGTGCTTGACAAAGGGAATAATCGATTTATACTTATTACATAATAGATAAAGCAAACGGTAATAAAATATATTTGTGATAAAAATGCATTGGCTTGCAGCAATAAGCCTGTACGAATCAGATATCATGACCATTTTTACATCGTTTAGTTATTCAGGTGTGTTATATTTATATTATATTTTATATTATATTATATTTTATTTTATACTTTTTTGCCACTTTAAATTGTATTCTGTTTTAAAAATACCCCTAATCCGAAAGTAACGCTACTTCTGTATAATTGTAGGATAAAAAAAATAAAAAAATAGAAAATTGTTATCAGTGATTAAAGATGCTTCTTTTGGTTACGGATTAAAACCAGTTAAGAGATATTTATGGCTGTCAAAATATTCCGTTCATTAATATAGTCAATTAGTCCACATTTTTCTTACGGGCGCCAGGAACGACCATTTCACTTATATTTGCGTATCTCGTGAAAGATTTAGCTTATCCTCGGCAATAGAAGTGTTTTTTTGTTGTTTTTTTAAATATAATTTAAAAAGAAATATTATTTTCTACATAATACAGTAATTATTATTCCGTGACTTGTTTTTTGTTTGAGTGCTTTTTGTTGAAGTTGATACATACATATATATATATATATATATATATTGGATAATGTAGATAAAAATTAACTATACTTTTCAACCTCTAACCTTACAAAGCCGTTCAATAAGAAAATAAAAAAGCCAATTTATGCTGGCACATAAGTTCTTTAGAATGCTGGTTGAATTATCACAGTAACAAATGAGATACATGTTCCCCATGTCTGAAACGTATTTTGTTTAGCTCATTATAGAATAAGAAATGTTAACAACTTTACTAGACAAACTTAAGCTTCGATAATCTCTAAACTTGGAAGCAAAATTAATTAAAATTTATACATTTCTAAACCTTGATACGTATTTATGCCGCGCAATTATTCTAGTTAGTTGTCGAAATAATATGTAAAAATGTTTCATTTATCGTTTCATAATTTGTTTCAAATTCCTTTGGATCCTAACTAGGATCAATTTTAAGTGTACTTATGATATTTTATAAGTAATTAATGGGTCAATTAGGGTAAAAATAGCAGTGAAAAAAAGTAAAGCTGATAAATAAATAATTTTAAATTTTGCAATTGTTCAGTAACATTTTGAATAAGTAAATCAATTTCTATTTTTTGCTGTTTGAAAGAAAAGTTTTTCTCTGTACCTACATCTGTGTTACAATTTTTTTAAATATAATTGCATAGAGCTGCATTAGCTCCAAATTTGGGGTACTACCCCTCAAAAACTCTGAGAAAACGTAAAATAAAATTATACCTCGAAAACGGTTCCGACCTTTTTAATTAAAAATTCTAAAATTTAGTCCATTTAAATGCAAATCTAACGATGTATGCTGTTTTCTCGATGAAAATCTAGTTTTCTGAGGAAATGCCTTTAAACGTGGACGGAGAGAGGCAGAGTTCGATTCCCCGTCGAGAAAAAATTATTTTTATAATAAATCAATGAAATTTTCAATAATAATTAAATTTACATTCCAAAACTAACAAATGGAAAATACTGGGCCAAGTTATTATGAACTCATATATGAGAAAGTTCGTTTTAGTTGTCTTGGACCGAATTTTAGGAAGGACATCATTGAAAACAAAATTTTTATATGTGAAATTTTGTCTTCAGTTTTCTCATAACATTTCTTTTTCTATTTTGAGCTGATTGTACTAAATTTTGGATGAATTTCAACGAACTAAATTATTTTATTAATATAGTTTATAAGGTGAATTTATTTTGTTGCCACTATTCAGGCTACGAGTAATGTTTGTATGTGTATATAATATGTATAAAATATTACACATTGATCACAAAACTTAATTATGTATTTAATAATAGAGATTTATTCACATATATTTTTAAACTCAAGACAAATTATTAATTGTCAGTTAATTTCATAAATTATAAAAATCTCTGGGATTGTAATTCTCATATTGTTCTTTACAATTTAAAAATTTACATAAGAAGCGTTTTTTCTTTTTATCCAACTACACAATATCTTCGATTAACCTCATTCTCTAACAAAAGTTCTCTCAAATTAAAGAATGTGTTGTTTTTTGTTTTTTTTCTCTAAATTATTAGGTACTAAATACACAATATACTGTTATATTTAATTTGTTCAATTCAGAAAGTGAGACTCAGTATTTATGGGTTTATAATAGATAAAATTAGTCTTAGGGAGGCGTGAACGGAGGATAGCCCAGCAAGAAACTCTCCCATAATGTTAAATAATGACCCTAACTATCTTATACTTGTCTAGGTAATAACTTTTAACATTCCAGTTCACTCTCTATAAATATTCCTGATAATAATTCTTTTTACTTCTACATATCTTTCACTATATTAAATAGACTCTAGGCTTCTAGACTGATAATTTTCTCTCTTTGATACCTACAAATAATAGACCTCTATTGTACAAATTTTAACTAGTAAGGATTATTTTTTTTTTTAAGTCTGTTATTTATATTATATAAATAACTGTCTTTATGAGATTAGATATATTATCACATTTAGTTTATTAAGAATAACATGTCAATAGTCTGTGATTTGTTTAAGTAAGGCTTTTAATTTTCTTCTTTTTTTCTCATAAAACCGTTTGGTTTGATTGAAGCTGACCTATGCCAAAATTTCCATTCTTGCCAACATCTTTTTTACCGGTCTTTTCGAGGTCTTACCTTTTTCATAAATATTCCTCTCTTTCATAACTGTTAAAAATATTAAGTATATAAATAATTGTTAACGTCACTTAGGTAATTTATTAAAACAGGTTTTATTTACAGCTTTTTTGCACCATTCATTCGTAAAAAGAAAGAATCATTTGATAATACATAACATGGATAATCCTCTAATCCTTAAAAAAATTAGTACAATCAAAATAAACCAATTTTCATGACCCTACCTAATTTCAATATTCTTAAACCAAAACCGGTTATTTTGTATTTTATTTATTTCCCCTGACAACAGTTAAAATATAAAAACTGTGAATGGATTAAATTTATCACTCTTTTTTCCAGTTCTATAAAAAATATTAGAGGTACAATAAATCTGACCTTCTGAATGAAAAATGATAGCATAAAGAACAAACTGATAACCTAGAGTCAAATAAATATCTTGTTTATGTATTGATATATCATACATCAACCCAGATTTGTTGTTGTAATAAAAATTTGGCAGTTAAGATGTTTTTTGACATTTTAATTCTATTTTATAGATGGGCTATTTTAAATATAAAACAAAAAACCTATAGATAACCGATTTAGGGCAAGAATAGCTTTTCGGCTTAATAGATATTATATTTTATTTAATTGAAAATTAATAACTTAATAAAATTATATGCGTTTAAGAAAGTTTTGTTAAAGTTTGTCGAACCGATTGTTTACTTTTTCATAAACGTAGTATATAAATAGAAAGTATTGTGATGGAACGAAAATCCCATTTTGAGATTTTAATGGAATTACAGTTTACACGTTTTTAGGCCCTTCATTCCAACACAGTGATTTAAAAAAAATGTCTGTCTGTGAAAAAACTAGCCTAAAGAAAAGAATATATAGAAACCATAAAAAATAAGCATGGTCTCAAAAGATTATTATAGACATCAAAAATTTAGATTCCCAGATATTGATGAAAATAAATCTGATTTTGTTGAAAATCAAAGACAAAATGTAAACAACCACCTGTTGGTTACTATTTAAGTATGTTTAAAAATAAATAATTTACCTACTAAATTTAAATGATAAATTACCTATTTATTTAAATTCCATACTATCTCATATTAGATAGTATTTTATAGACCAATTATGTATGGAATATAAATAGACCATTATGTATGAGAATTTTTTTGTTTTCCATTTTTGGAACGAAGTTCCTTTTGGCACGTTCTGGAGCCCGGGAGTGAATCCGAAAAAAAAGGACCAAAATTACCGTCACGAAATCTACAGATGACAATAACTTGAGTAAATGCTCACCGAGTTAGATGAAATTTGGTACACAAGTTCATTTTACCAATGCCCAGGCTGAGTTCGTCGGAAAACGTTATCCGTTCATGCGCAACGCTCGCGTAAACGTAAGCTTCAAAAGACAGGGAAAAGTGTTATTAAGGAAGCCTGTTACTTGACTTGTTTTGATTATTTTTGTTATATATGCCAAAAATGACCCTTTGTTTAGTAAATAGATAAAATATAATCATGTAAAATTTCACCCTGATAAGGGCAAGCAGAAGGTGTATAGAGTAGGGAAGAGGTATATATTTTATAATATTTTAAATTAATTGGCCGGGTAGGTAGAAAACAGTACTATTTCAATCCAAACTCCTTTAACAAACATACTCTTTCACTATAAAATCATCATGATCAACTTTTTTCTTATATTTAATATATATTTATAGTAAGACGCTTGCTTTAAATATACAAATAATAATTTTCTTTTAATTTTGCCTTAACTCTGCTAGGGACAAATAGTTCGTTACTTTTAATTTTGTCTCTTTTATAACTCCGTTATGTATAAGTAGTTAGCAATGTATACGTACTTGGCAGTGTGATTTTATAATTTATGTTTAATGACCGCGACACTACACGTATTTTTTTTCTTTTAATAAATATCTTTATATGTTATATATTTTGTAATTAAACATAAAATTATATTAGTAGTTGAATTTAACTTAAACAAGATACTTGTACTTTTAGAAAATAAACCTGCTGAAGAAGGATTAAAACACAATATTTTATCTTAAGTACGGGTAAATAAATAAATTCAAGGTATTTCTATGAAACAAAAGCACGTATGTATAAGGAATTTTCTTTAAACAACACCATGTTAAAATATAAATGTTTTTACAGTGAATTAAATCCTTTTTATTAGAGTAAAAAAATAAGGAGTATAGTTATTTTGAAAATATAATTCGGGGTACATGTATAATGAAGCTAGTTTTTGGATGCAACTCTTAAATAAATTCCTTTTTAAATCTTTAGGTCTAACTTGGAAGTTTTATACTTTATACTCACTTAAATATGGCCGGATTATAGGATAATTCCCTATTCTAAAAGAATTTTGCATTTCTTTAATAGTTATGACCTTTTATAAAATATCTGTTTATGGAGGGATTAAAATTGTAGGTAATAAAATATACTTTTTTATAGCCCTTTTAATATGAATTTTACCATATAAGTAGTTTTTCCAGGGAAATTCTAGCTATCGTGAGAATTATCAAAAAAATATTATTTTGCATAAAATAAAAAAAAAACCATCACTTGAACTAAATTGTGTAATTAAATAAAATATTGTTGGATTTAAATTCAATTGTTCTTTGAGTATGAGAAAGTTTATTTACAATTATTATCGCTTCTATTGAAAACATGAGATTGCTCTGAATAAATAAAAAAATTGATGTTGATTTCAAAAATTCTAAGACTGAAACCTGTTTCAGACATCAGAAAACATTTTCTGTCTCGTCTCTGTCTGGCGTTGAATTTTTAAGAACCATCATATATCTTAAAAATAACTGCCCATACGGTATTAATGACATTTAATAATGTCATGGTCATGATCATAATGGATAGTAGGTTATAAATAAGCCTATAGTTGTCTTGCATGTACGCAAGAAACATACATTTATTAACACCTATAACTCCAAAAGTTAAGGAAATTGACTGTTTTTTTACGAAATTTTGATAGTTTGTTGAAAATAGCCCGCAGATAGCCTCAGATTAATTTCAACCGCCTGCACACATTAAATCTTGCTAAATAACAACTTGTATTAATGTGAAAAACAAAACAATTTTACACATTAAAAAAAACTACTTGCTAAATAACAACTTGTATTAGTGTGAAAAGCAAAACCATTTTACACATTATAGTTATTTGTGCAACTAGTGCGGAATGGGGCAATTTGCTGCACACAAGGCGAGGGCGGAAAGGTTTCTCGAGTGCAGCAAAGCTACTTTAAGCTCGAGTTGCACATTAAATTTTTCCTACAGTTAGTTTTAATCTGTATATAAAATATAAAATAATAAGAGTGTTCATCAGCATGTAAAAGGTTTTAAATATCAACTAAAACAGCTGTTCTATTTGTATTTGTAGACAGTGTTGCCTTTTTTGCCTGAATCAGCAAACCTGACCTAGCACTGTTATTATTTTTCATCTTAACACTTACTTATCACATTTGATTCTTTTTTTAGATCTTTACTTTTTTTATATTTTAATATTAATATACTTGATATATAGTGTTTATCTCATGTAGTTAGTTAAAAAATAATCATTAGTTGTCATTGTTATTATTATTATAATTTGGATTATTTAATCTTTGTTTAGATTTAAGGTCTTTATGTTCGTAAGTTGGAACACTGGAGTGCGGTAAAGTAAAATGAGTGCGGTAAAGTAAAACGAGTGCGGTAAAGTAGTAAGTGCAGGAATCTGCTGTTTTGCGTACTATTTTGAGTGCGATAACAACCACTTTATCGGTCAACTGTAGGAAAAAAAACATCTTGCTAAATAACAACTTGTATTAGTGTAAAAAACAAAACAATTTTACGTATTATAAAAAAGACAGATTAAAAAAAAGCCTGCCAATTAGCGTGGCACAAATGCTAAATTATTTTAAAATAACTTTTCTTCAAATTTTTCCATTTCTTCAAATTAAATTTTTTTTATTGTTAAATACACTAAACATTCTTCATACGTTAAATTTTTGTGTAATTTGTTTTTTATCTAAACATTCCTGGGGAATAATACATACATTATATTTTTTTTATATTTATGCCTATGATGCATATCATTATATCATTTATTTAAGGAACTATTTCAAATTGAAATATATATTTTTTTTATAATGATTAATTACCGTAAAAGGCAAGCATTGATAGCAATTTTTACATTATTAATGTTTTGATAAATCTTGTATGTAATTTGTAAATCCTTCTTTAATATTTTTTCCTCAAGTTAATTTTAAATTTATTTTTCTTCGTTTATAATTATTGTTTGTTTTATGTTTACCTACATATACATCGAACTCAGTCGATTAATTTTTTAAAATTTGCATTAATTAAAACCAGAACTTGGAATTTATGACCTCGGCAGTATAATTACAACCTGTTAACTTGTTCGTACATGATTATTATTATACTTTATTTATATTTATTATTTATCTATTTCTTTTTGTTATGCAACAAAAACGCTTAATTATAAATGACATATTTATGATTGCCGACTTAATAAAGTAATAAACATTTTTTCCTAACATACAATTATATTTAACATTGTTAAATTAATTAAACCGATATATTGCAAGCAATTAGTTTATGTATAAATTAATAATTATACAATGTTGATAAAATCTGTACTGAATTAGTATGAAAATAGTTTATATGAAACTATTGATAATAAAATCACATAGATATACATATTTAAAGAATTTTAATTGTTAAAATTAAAAATATTTTTGATTATTTACCTTCATAGCAGGACTTCCATTTCCACTAGATGCAGAATAATCGTAGTATCCGCTTACCTATAAAAAAATAAAATAAATAATAATAATAATTTTAAAATATTTTTAAAGAAGGAACAAATAAAATGGCATGATCTTATTGTCATGAAACAAAGGAAAAATATGAAATAAAAATATGACTCTCTCTGAAATATAAGTTTATTATAAAACGCCGACACACACACTGATGGATATATCTTCAGTAACATTGAGAAGAATAAAATTTAAAATAGAGTGCATTCAGACAGAGGTTTGAATTTTTGTAAATCAAAATTTGTTTAGTAATGAATAGAGTAATGTATGCAAAATTTTAAAGATTTATTTTTTCAAAAAAACTGATTAAGTACAAGTACATTTGTAATAATAACTAATTCTTATCACTACTGTAGTTACTTATTAATACTTATTTACTACTCATTTTAACAATACTTGTATACTTGTACTACATATAATATTGATTGATATTTGACTGTACTTTTATTATTATTTTAAATATGAACATTTTAGTGTCATTACATTAGTTCAGAAGCAGAATGGGCTTTTAATCGCTCCACAGATAAAACATACAAAGTTAGGATTGGAGACTCGCTGTCTCTCACTGAAAATAGATAAAATACATATTTTCTCACATTGTAAAATTCCGAATATAAACAGATTGAGAATAACTTAAGATTTAAGATGACAACTATAAATACATTTAACAACAGGTTTGTTCCAACAACACTTCGAACAGTTTGAAACTGCCCGACGCATGTGCATTAGCAACAGGAGTTCAATTTTAGTCCGATGTGCACGCGTCGGACAGTTTCAAACTAGTTTGAAGTGTGGTTAGAACACACCTAACATAAACACATCGAGCATGGCGTGGTTACCACCGGAAGACCAAGAACTTAGTAAATACATACAGTTTCAAGTTAATTTTGCAGCTTTTATTATTACTATTATTACCTAAATGCGCTCTTGTTTACATAAATTACGAGTAGACGAGGAACTATTAAAATTATTACAGAACTCCGAGCTTCAGCTGATTTGCATTTTATTGTCCTAGAAAATCGTAAATGCTAATTTAGATGTTATCTCTTGACTCTTGGTAATCAAGTTCGATAGTTTAAAGTTTTAAAGTGAATTCATTGTGTTTATGAAGTCAAAAATTTCTTAGTGTGCAGAATAGATAGTAGCATAGGGAATTAGCATTCGTGTTCTTGAATTATAAACTTTAAATTATCGATCAAATATCTTCAGTTGATGTAATACGTAGAGTCGTAGAGTTTCCTTTAAAAACCTAACTGCCAGAGTATTATCTAACAACAACTGTCACAACTAGATCGTGATAGGAGATCGTGTCTCAGCTTAGGTGAATCGTAAATCCCCTTGTACTGATTCCTTAACACACTTCATTTAAGTGCGCGACTCTTATGTGGGACTAGGTTTATTTATAGTGTTAAGATTGTATCGGAAATCACCATTATCTTTCAACAGATAGTAAAGTTTGTTTGATGCTAATAATTACTTCAGTACCTATCTTTATACGCTCTTCCTTCGGAAGATTTAAAGTTATTAAAGTCTAAAGTAATCACTAGACGGTCAGTCATTGATCAAAAGGTTACGTCAATATCATGCTTTAGTGAAGCATGATTGACCGTCTATGGACCCATTTGACGCTTGAGACAATCTTTGACGGTGGGCGCTTGGCCGTTTAGGAGGAATTTGATCAATATTTGCTTCTGTCAATTCAGCTCCCACATTTCAGGTTTTACAAATCCATGTCAAAAGCTAGGTACCTCAATGTAATGATGACTCTCTGAGTTGCAGGAATATCTTCTCGCATATTAGTGTCCTTTTTTCTATTTCAGGCTGTACTAATTTCAATAAAGGATCAAAACTTTCTTGGTTCATTCTAAAAAAAAGTTATGTAGTGTTTCTAATACTGTTTCGCGCAGAACGTCGAGTAAATGTTTATGAGTGAAGCGATTTCTTAATTTATAACACTCCTTTGACCACCTTCGTTTCCTCTTCCTGTCCTGTTTCTACAGCAACTAAAGTCAAGGCAAGGAACCATAACTTTGTATTTAAAACCATTGTTTCAGTGGATGTTATGTAGGTAAACACTATATTTGAAGAAACGTTAATTAGCAATAAAATAAATAAATAAATAAATAAACACGAATTTCACTATAAATTCTCAAAAGTCTTGGAAACGCCACTACGAATGATTTTTATCAAAAGATTTAACGGTTAATTGATGGTTTGATTGAAGCATGTGTCAATTGATTGACTTAATCTTTCGGTTAAACGATTGACTGTCTAGGACGTTCTTAAGCGAAGGACTATAAGCTATTCACTAAAATCTAATCGTAGCTATGGTAAAATCTTGATTTTCCTGTCGAATTTGCTAGAATAGATATGGTTACCTTGAATATAACCATGTACTATATAACGACAAACGCTAAAAACATACTGAAGTGGAGACCAAAGCAGTGAAAACAAACATGTGGTTTTCAGCTAGGCCTTAGATTTTGAGGATTTGAAGGAGCTATATTTTGATTTTAATTTTTTGTGGCTGTAATAAGAAATGTAGAAATAAAAGGGTCGCCTTGACTCATTGTTCTCCACTATTGTATGTACACAGCTTACGATTGAAGTTGGACTATTATTGGCCAAAACCATTCTATATGATTATACTTGGTTGTTCTTATTTATTAGTTCACCGTTCTTTTTTCCATCTTCACTGAATAATATTGTGGAAACAATCTTTATATTATTAAGGCATCTATGCATTTCTAGTTGCATCTAGTTATTTCTTTGATTCCTTGATTCAGTGTGTTCAAGTTTTAATTCAATTATTTACTAATATTAATAATGATGATAGTATTTCTCTATAACGTATCCTTGTTATTTTATGCATATGAAGTAGGCAACCATGATTAATTTATAACCAATTATCTAAGTACTAATTAATTTAACCAAGCAATTTCAATATTTAGTATTATGTGAGCAGCCAATAATTGGACATAGCAGGATCAAGGAATTGCTTTACAAGCTCATCATCCATAAACTTGTTAAATTATGGCTCTTGTAGTTAGATTAATCGGATTAGTTAGTTATTCAAATGCCACTGACCTATTAATTAGGATGCATTAGAAATAAATTAGAATGATTTTACAGAATTTACGGGTAGTGGGACATTTATGAGTTATATTGATCGTCCGCACAGTCCAGACTTTTAGAAGTTCATTAATTATGCATTCCATGGAGAGTGAACAAGTTCTCAAAAGCTAAATGACTCCGGTATAGAAAGCTAAGTAAACATACGGTAATTAGTCATGTTCCAAAGTACTTGTCCTGCATATCTCAGCAGCTTCTGACTGACACGGTACTTTTACTCCGACTCCGAGTGTTTAATGTTCCTCGAAAGACCCTTTACACCATTCATGCTAGACTAAATATTCAACAGGTGTGGTATAAGACAGGTAGGGTTGATGTCGGACAAAAAAACTAAACTCAGTACGTGTAAAATATAGAATTCTCAAACTTCTGAGTATACATGGGTCACTCGTCTTATTGTTAGGGATGGCAAGATCCTTTGCGTCCATCTCCTTTGTTAATAGTATGGGAACACGAAAAGTTCTTATAGCATTTGTTCGTGCAACTTTTTCAGATATTCTGCTAACATTGTATAAGGTTTAATCCTTAATGCATTCGACGAAACTAAAAATTGAGGTTACATGTAACACATGAATTTTTACTTGTGGAAAAATAGTGTTCTTGCATAAATGAATCATACAAAAATCAAATATTTCAATAATTGATTCTGTGACAAGCACATTAAAATTTAATTATGCCCAACTCAGTAGGTAGTAGGGGGTGGGTTTAATGATTACACTGAAGAAAAAAAAAATTAACAAAAGTATTTTAAATATATTTTTGAAAAATAAAACATAAATCTGTCTGAGCGCCAGGTTCTTTTTATTTTATGGGGAGGAGAACCAACCCCGTCAAATTTATATTACATCAAAATTAACAAATTGAAGTTGGCTGTAACTAATATATTAAATATGATAGGTTGTCTTAAATTTATATAAGTGATGGTTGGATGGTTGATGCTGATGGTTCTGCAAATTCGGCCCTGGACCAACCACCCTAAAATAAATAAATAGGAGGCCGTTACAAAAAACTATATTAGAACGAAACTTAAACAAAAATGAAATGGTGCGACCATATGGTCGACCAAGCCAAAGCGAAAAAAACGAAGCTTACCTTCACTTGAAGGGTTCGGATGCGATGATTACATTTATGAAAAGAAGGATTAAGTGAAATGAACTGAGGTACATCTAGTGTTCCACAAACTATAATTTTAGAACAAACTTGAAAATTATTTGAATTTATACATTTTAATCAACTGGAGGTTCGGCCTCACGGCCAAAGCCGCCGGCCGCCACGCCGTTCCGAGAGCCTCTGCCTGGGCATGGCGTGTCTCCACAGCCAACAAAAAAACACACTGTCTTACTTTAATTTTTAAAGATCAGAGCGAAAACAACTTATAAGAAAATCAAATTAATAATTTTAAAAAATGAAAAAGTAATTTGGATTTCTCCAGAAAGCCGAAATCAAAATTATAATGGACCCTAAACTAAACGATAAATGGCTAACCTGCGATCAATTTTCCACAATATTTAAATTATATTGAAATAGGAAATTGACCCCAATTTTAAACTGTTACAATTCAAGTTTGAAACAAAAAAAGTAAGTTCGCTAATTATAGTTCTCCACCGCATTAAATATATCATTTGTAGAACTAATTTGCCAAGCAATTATATACAATGGTTTATGTTTACGATTTATTAGCGTGTCAGTCATAGCTTGTTGAACAATAATTCATATTTTTTTGCTTCCAACATCTGCGCCATCGTTTAGGGCATGGCGCTACTCCATATTCAGCGCGCCTGTCTACTAAAATATTGCCTACTAAAATATAAAATGTTGTCATGTCGGAATTTAGTTGCCATGTTGTTATTTTAGCGGTGCTATGTAATTCTAAAGACACTTCCCCTGAATGGGTGAATGCCTCTGCTATATGCCATATTGATACTGAGATCGATATTGGAATTAATACCGAATATCTGTATCCTTTCCAGGCTTTCAGTAAAATTTTAAATAAGAGGGCGATGACACAGATTCTGGGAGCTAAAAATATGAAATATTTCTATCTCCTCTAAAGGTAGTACTGAGCCGAGCGATCTAACTTTCTTATTAAAAATGTTTAATACCTTGAATTAATGATAATAATCTGGCAATAAATGTTGTTTCGATTTTTTTCTTTTTGGTTTTTGTAAAAACTTTTTCAAAAAATATAAGTATGATCCGAAGATCCAAATTATGAATACAACTTACTTGTCAAGATTACGCGTCTATGGTATATTCAAAGAACCTTTATATTATAATATAAGTACCAGAGGTGAAGAGCCTCAAAATAATATTAGATGCCGACATTAATAAACTTAATAACTCACAGCTATTTCTTCAGAGCAATATCTTATAAGTATAATCTGTGGCTTCAAATTTACAATCTTAGTTTTATTTCCACTTTTAGTCTTTTTTGTATTTTGCCTACTTTTAAACCACAGTATTATGGGTTTTCAAAGATAGGTAAGATTAACCAAACTAATTCAAATTAATTTGATACGTTGTCATTTGCGTCGGTATAGATATGGCATAACTGCGTGTACCTGTTTCGATCTCGTTTTGAGGGGGGTGTCTGAGGTATAGATTTAATTTTAGGTTGTTCTATCCTTGAGGCAAAATAACAATAGTCATTTAGCCTGAAGATATTTTCATTAGTATAAGTAAAGAAGATTTTCGTTTTCACTATCTGTAGACACCTTAAAATAACCATCTACGTTTGACGTGTACACTCGCGACTAGACTTGAGGGATGTCTATGATTTACCTTCCATTTCAGGTTGTTGATTCCTAGAGTCAAAATAATTGCAATACCCATGATACGTGTAAGGATACTTTTTGTATTAGAAGCAAAAATGTTCAATAATTATGATAATTTAAATTAAATTTGGGGTGCACACAACTTAAGATTATTGTAACATTGATAAAATATTTTTATGGTTTTATCAATAGCACCATTTAGTTGTATGGTTTTTTCAATTACACATACAATCTAGTTGATTCATTAACAATTCAGGTTTTTGCTTGAGAGCTTACCGAAGGTAACGAAAGGATCGTTCTGAAGAACAACAATTATTTAGGTCTTAGATTTCAAAAATTCCAATACAGAAACAACCGTCTGTTGTTTCAACCGTCTGCGCTCTTTAACTTATGCTAAATTGATACTTCAATTGAGCATTATCATTCGTTGAAAAAATCTAAATTTTTTGGCCCATTAAGAAAAACCGGGGGAAACAATTAAACAAATTATAAAATAATGGCTTGTTGAAGCATAAAATCAATTAAGTACGTGCTAAGATGCGAGGAAGGTATGTGCCACTCTAATTGGCAGTTTATTTTTTTGAAAAAGTCGTTTTGCTTAAAATAAACTGCCAATTTGTTTTCTCCCCAATGTTGTTGAATTTCATTTCTTTTTTTAACTTCGACTCTTCTTATGTTTAAGATCCATTGACTTTAAACTTAAATCGAAGAGTCTTTAGTGAAATCGTGTAAAAACGTGTTAAGGCATAATATAGAAGGCTTATCTTAAGTAGGAATAGGTTGGTAGTGTACACGAGGGTCGACTTAGGAATTTCACCGTACAACACCCACTGCTAAACACCATTGTACTAGAAATGCCAGAATTAATTATGGACTGCTTAAGTTACATCCAAGGAAGTCTTAAAACTTCCGACTAAAACATGTCGAAGTAACCTTAAGTTATAACCCTGATTTTGACTTATGTATATACTGGCAAAAGTAGTATTTTCTCTACTGAGTAACAAAACAATTTTTATTTAAATTATTACTCAGAAAAAATGTTCTTTGCAGTTAATTTAATTTTTAATTTGAGAGTTTGAGACAAAGATTGTTAATGTTTATGATTATTTTTCAGTAACTTCCCCTGGTAGTCTGGTGACAGGATATTCATCGCTATTTTTCGGTGAATATTGATTTGTGAGTAATAATTATCTTTTATTTTTAAGTACTTTTATCATTGCGTTTATTAGTATAAGTTTGATTCAATTTATTTTAAAATACTTGGTTATTGCTTCCGAGCTTACCAAAGGTAACAGAAGCATTGTGTTCACTTTTGAGAACGAAAAAGTTCTATGTCTCCGATTTTAAAAATTCCAATACAGAAATCCGTTTCAGACATCAGAGAACATTTTTGGTCTCGTGCCTGTATGTCTGTCTGTGTGTCCACGAATCTTGAAACGTGCGACGATAACTTGAATAAATGTCAACCGATTTTGATGAAATTTGGCACACATGTTCATTTCACCAATACCCAGGACAACGTTTCGTTGGACAACGTTATTCGTTCAAGCGTTCTCGCGCAACGCTTAGAGGAGAAGGTGGTAATATGGAACCCTGCTGATAATATGGACCCCCTAAGTTTTAGGTACTTATTAAAGCTGAAATCTAATGAAACCTAGAAAAACTTATCGAGACACTTCCTTAGATATCGCGTGGCCAGTTTCAGTTCTACCGTAGCTCGTGGCGGAGTGTCGTGGTTTGTTTTCTAAAAAGCTGTTATTGAAAACTTTTTGGAAAGTAAGAGATTTTGTTATTACAAACTTTTTAATTGTTGGTAACCATGTTTCTGGGAAGCATTTATGCAGTGGGATATACCTTTCAACAATTTTGTAGAAAATAAAATGATAATCAACCAGTTTATGTATCATGAGAATTTTTGCAAATAATAATGACGTTTGTGGGTAATATGGAACCCTATTCCATAATACCCACAGTATCATTTTTAATTATCAAATTGTCTAGTGATTATAAGATAAATCAAGTAAGTTTGTCCAAAAAAATATAATTAAGGAGAAATGTCCATGAGTCCATGCGAATAAGAAATGAGGGTCCAGTGTGTAATGTGTAGCTCATGTGCACACAATGAATGTTCCGGAGCTGAACAGGACATTTATTATTGTGATTTCTGCGAATTAAATTATTTTGTGTTAATTTTAATTTAAATTTCTCAATTCAGATAATTTTTAGATACTTTGTACACTTTTTTTTTTTAATTAAATTTTGTTTTACGGGTAGAAATGTGATTTTCGTCATAATGAG
This sequence comes from Gerris buenoi, assembly GCA_001010745.2. Lineage (NCBI taxonomy): Eukaryota > Metazoa > Arthropoda > Insecta > Hemiptera > Gerridae > Gerris > Gerris buenoi. The sequence goes on from KZ652315.1 coordinate 24,692, forward strand.
AGACAGGGTTCCATATTACCCACCCCCTTTCTCCTCATCCCAATTTTAGAATTTTTCACATAAATTGTAACAGCTGAACAAATAGGTAAGATACATGGGTAAGAGCTTTAGGGTGACTACCTGGGATGTCAGCAGTCACATATAGTGCTAATGTATGACTTAATCACTTTCAGGGAAGTCGCAGCAGTTAAAAAACAAAGTGGGGTTCCATATTACCACCTTCTCCTCTACTTAAACGTGAACTTTACATTTAAAATTAGAATTGGGAAAAAATCAAACTTCATCTATTCAATGAGACAAACATTTTTTATCAAATACAATTTTTTGTAAAAACCAACAGCGACACTGCTATGAAGTGTTAAAGATCGCTAAAAACTATTAATAGTTTTAACACAATAAACAATATAACAATAAAGTAATATAACTTTAATGTTAATATAACAATGAAGTACATGATAGGATGCGCAGAAGCTATGTGCCACACTAATTGGCAGTCTATTTTTGTCTGAATTTGTAGTTATAGAGGTATACATTAATCTATGTTTTCTAAAATAGAAAAAAAAAATGCTCTAAAATAAAAAAATAAATAATTAAAAGTATATGGAGCGTAAAAAATGATAATACGATACAATAATAATATCCATAAATAAATTTTTGAAATGATTTATAAATTTTACAATAATTCTAGAGGGAAAAAGAAAAGGATTAATAACTCGTGATTTAGAATTTGAAACTTCAGTGGTGTATAAACGGAAAATAAATAACGGAGAATTGAAACATAATTTTATAGCGATATTTGATTGAAATGCAGGTTCATTACAAACGAGTGGGACAAAAATCAACAGAGTTGTGTGGAATTTGAAACGAAATGTTGGAGTAAAATTAATCATAATGGTTGGATATGTCAGAGTTATTGGTTTAAGTTGAACTCTAGTAGACAGAGGGCTAGGTGTAGGTATAGATAGAGCGCACGGTGTAGGTGACAGGTGAATCAATACCTGACTAATTACACAGCTTTGAGAGATTAACTGGGACCTGCCTTTAGCTTGCGGTTAGTATCTGCGGTCATAGATCGACTTACCTGTCTCTTCTATTGACATCGGCATGACCCTTCAACCTTGCTCTACTGTATACCGATTAATCTTGAAGTTTAGCCAAAAAGTGGTCAGTTAGTTCATCTGTAAATCACGCTCATGTGGGATAAATGAACAGTGTTTAATAGTCTCAGCCCACTCAATTAAAGAAGTGTGAGGCATTAAAACCACATCGATTGAGTAAAAAACAAAAAAAAAGTTACTGGTTAGATTTGCCTAAAATATAAAACTTAAAAATCTCAACTTCGAATCGAAAACTTCGATGAAGACAAATGATTGAAACGTGGTCTATTTTAGAAAACATAGATTAATGTATACCTCTATAACTACAAATTCAGACAAAAATAGACTGCCAATTAGTGTGGCACATAGCTTCTGCGCATCCTATCATGTACTTTATTGTTATATTAACATTAAAGTTATATTACTTTATTGTTATATTGTTTATTGTGTTAAAACTATTAATAGTTTTTAGCGATCTTTAACACTTCATAGCAGTGTCGCTGTTGGTTTTTACAAAAAATTGTATTTGATAAAAAATGTTTGTCTCATTGAATAGATGAAGTTTGATTTTTTCCCCGACATAAAATTCTAATTTTAAATGTAAAGTTCACGTTTAAGTAAGCGTTGCGCGAGAACGCTTGAACGAATAACGTTGTCCAACGAACCGTTGTCCTGGGTATTGGTGAAATGAACATGTGTGCCAAATTTCATCAAAATTGGTTGACATTTATTCAAGTTATCGTCAGACAGACATACAGGCACGAGACCAAAAATGTTCTCTGATGTCTGAAACGGATTTCTGTATTGGAATTTTTAAAATCGGAGACATAGAACTTTTTCGTTCTCAAAAGTGAACACAATGCTTCTGTTACCTTTGGTAAGCTTGGAAGCAATAACTACCAAGTATTTTAAAATAAATTGAATCAAACTTATACTATGAAGGTGTGTAGTCCCCTTTAAAAAACAAATCAAATACTAATGCAATAGAATTCCTGTATTATTAAATTTCCTGCATATGATTTTTTTTTAAAATTATTTATTCTCTTCCTAGAAATTTAATTTGTCTAATATATTAACAAATTTAGGCGAACATGCAACTTTTCATAGAATTTTAGGGAAATTTTTAAAAAATAATGCTTTAAACCCCAGATATATATGGTATGTATAAAATGGTCCTCCTTTAGATTGTTACTCCCCTATGCTGTTTTATAGTATTAATGAATTAGACTAGATAACTATAAAGATAAAGGGATATTTAGTCCAATGAACTTAGGGATATAGGAATATCACACTTTTCTTTAATAAGGCAAGAATCAGTCTAAACAAGAACATTCCGTACACTTTCTTAAGATTATTACACCCCTCTGTTTTTTTTATAAGGGGAGTAACAGTCCTAAAGAAGTGCCTATAAATTAATAATTAAGATCTTGCTAGTAACGCCAATAGTAACAATAGTAATAAAAACAAGCCGTACAAAGAACATTATTATTTTATCTAATTAAATTTCAAAGTAAATTTGACCGTTCTGATTACTCAAGTATTGCATTTTACTTAATATAATGTTTATGTTCTAACATTATCAGGCAACATCTGTACTTAAGAGAGAACATTACAAGAAATGCTCATAAAGTAAAAGCTAATTCTAGGAAGAGTTGGGAATTGAGAAGGGCCACTAGGTCAGGGTCGTATATCATCATTATACCTGGGTTCCTAGAGAGGTGAGGAGGAACATGCTGATCTAATTACAATACCTTTTATAGGGTTTTGTGTAGGCGTCCCCTTGCTTTAACCCAAACCCTTCATGCCCTTGTTTTATTCTCACTAAGTTTTTTTATTTTTTTTATTTTTTTTTATTGATGAGAACAAAAAATACTAATTATTAATAAAATATTTTATTAAGTAATCTCTCCTCTTAAAATAATATTGTGCTTTCGAATTACCGTTACAACAATAAAAGGGTTCAATCTTTAGTTTTTCTAGATAAGCAGTGATTTAGTAGTGATGAGATGATTAAGAATAAAGAAATACTTTTATTCATTAAAAGTAACTTTATGGGGCAAAGAAGGCTTCCAACCACTAGTGGTCTTCTTCGGTGCCGGTAAGACGAGTAGAAATGCTTAAGTAGTTGTAGTGTAGTGGTTGTGAAGGACGAAACACTTGTTCGAACCTAGCAATCAGGCCACACTGGGCTCATTTTACTAACCCCGTGGTGGACATCTTACCGCCGAAGCGAGTATGATTTGGTTATTAGTAAGCAATCTAAGCGTGCGTCAAAGCGTGGGGGAAGAGAACCCCTTAGGGGGTGTCCCTCGCCCTGCTCCGTCGTCGAACTACAAATAAAAATCACATCTCATGACAGAGATCGAACCCACATCAAAGCGTGGGGAAAGAGAACCCCTAAGGAGGTGTCCCTCGCCATGCTCCGTCCGCGATTCATGGATGCAATTCCGAGTACCATGGCATGGGATCGAACCCACGGCCTTGATTTGCCTCGACTCATTGATAGCTGGGCGGGCCCCCTAGGCCTAGAGCACCTCTTTCACGCTCACGCTGGCTCCCTAGTAAAAATGAGTCTGTGTAGAAGTAGGAGTTGAAACAGAGGTGGAAATTTGACTCAATTCTGCAAAACTACAGATTAATGACTCAAATCTGTTTTAACTCGTACACCGTCTGTATCCATTACGCCTACTCTTCTAACCGGCACTGAAGACGACTAATAGCGGCTGGAAGGCGTCTTTATATAATATTGTTTCAATTAGAGTAGAGATTTCTTTCTTTGTTCCTAATATTTAGGTTTTAGTATAGTTTTTATTTCGTTTTACTCTAGGTTGTAGCTCAAGAGTCAAGTATATTTTAAGTATATTAACTAAGGATTAAGCTGTATGCATAATGTACTCTTATAATAAATTTAAGTCGAGAAAGAACTTTCTTAAAACAAGATAGAGTTAGATGCATAAAAATGTTACCATTAGAAATCATTACGAAACACAGGTCTTAACGAGAAAATAATGTTCGAGCTAAGAAAGCATCACACCCTAACGTGTAAAACAAATTTGTACAGTCGATCAAGATAACCTATTCCATTGAATACTAAATAAAGATGTCTGTTTTTCCCTGGAAAGTAATGAGTTAAAGCAGTTTTAAAAATATTTTAAGTAGCAAGTTCTTCATTACCGAAGCATTAATTAAGTAGTTCTTTAAAAAGCTGTAAGGATGCGTATAATTAACTAAAATAACGAATATATAGGTATTGCTTTTATCTTTAAATCTGACATTGAGTAGGTATGGTCATCGAGGAGTGTAATCTTGTGGAATGTTGTTCGAATCCATCTGATCTTGAGCTTAAACATATCTATGTACTACTTTACATAATTCGGCTTCAATTATTTTTCTCATCTATACTCATTTTGTGGTTCCTTTATTTTTTTTTAGAAGTTTTATCTTAATACATAATCCATTCTCTTTACTTCAGCTTTATTTAAAATAGACTTTATTTTATAATAATATTGTAGGGAGGATGTTACTTTATTAGAAAGTAAGAACTCATGGAAGGTTTTTTATTATTTTGAAGTTTCTAAGTATAGTGAAAGAGTAGATTCATTTGTTCAAATAATACACTGAAAAGATAAGAATTGGTTTAAGGGTAATTTGAGACCACACATATAAGCTCTTTGATAGTAGACCTTTGCCTTCCTGGGGCTGTAACACCAGATACTTCTTTTATTATTACTGATAACGTGATTACTTTCTTTATACAAAGAAACGGGATTACTTGTACTCAAATCATCAAAGTACAATTTAAAAAGAAAGACAAATTAAATATCTTTTCCAGGTAGATCCCGATTTTGTATCCGCATTTTTCTTCATTCAGGCGGGAATTCACACGCTAGTACCTCGCGCAAAACCATTCGAGTAGCTCGAAGAAGAGAGCTACTGGGATGTGTATACATAGAAAAATGCGAGTAAATTTCACGGTTTTTTTTTATTTCCAGTGGCATGAGTCGAGGGGTGGTAGAACTGATAAAGGGTGCCTTGTACTAGTAGCTCGAGCATGGACAATTATCCGGATGATAAAAGCATGCTAAAATCACTGGCAAATTCATTCAAACAATTTTATGTGTGACAAATTTTGTAAAATAATGATAAAATTTAAATGGTTTACATTTCAAAGTAATAAATTTCGAAAATCTTATTGTTGCTTAGATTTTATTTACTCTGATTTTATTTAGTAAACCATTTTGTCTGCAGAAGCATAATATAAGGTTTTTACCTTTTTGAAATAAAAATCCAAACCTAGCAATATTATTATTCAATATTCCGAATTAGTTCTGTCCTACACCAGTGATGGTATCTATTGTGTAAATAAAAAATATCTCTTCTTAAGTTAAAGTTCTTTAATAACCTTAAGTTATCAATCAAGAATTAATTAAATAAAAATTCATGAAAAACAAATAAACTTCAAGTTTAGGCAACAACTGAGATTCTGAAAGCAGGCAAGTGTTATTTCGGCTTTTAGGAAAACTGTTGATGGATGGAAGGTGATAAATAGGCGCACATTTTTCGTAAAAATAAAGATTTGTCTTTAGAGGTAGAGGAAATAGATTGTGGGCTTGTTACCCCTGAAAGTGGCGTGGTTAAAATCAAAAGGAAGGATTTTCTTACATGAAATTAATAAATTGAATATTAAGTGTGGAGAATATCAAGACTTGTTATCCATAGTTCTTTTAGTACATACTTTTACGTTTTACGGTACATACGTGAAACCTTTAACACGACTTTCTTCTGCAAATTATTGTCAACACTTAAATATTCTAATTGTATAGGGATAAATTTTTTTTCCCTGGTAAGAGAATAAAAGGAGGAGGGGGTTACCTTTAGAATCCCTTTAGCATCAGTGTATTTTTATATTATTATTATTTTTATTTATTTATTTTTTTTATGTATCAAATAAACACCAAGCAAGAACAAAGAAATAGTAGTTTTGTAACTTAAAAAATTAGACAACTACAGTCCGTGCCGCTCCAATAACGATCAGGATCGAAAAGAAGAATTGATTTAAAGTAATCCTTCCGGTTAAGTATACCTGACTCCAAAACTTCCGAGCGCTGCCATTTGCCTGCTTCCACTGCGGCTTTAATCGCTTGGTAGCAATCAAATCTAGCGCCTTTTGCGGGATCTCTTGCCGTGCCCAAAGTTGTGAACCTCGTGAATATTCGTCTGACTATTGAATGCTCGTTGTCTGTTGACGGCTATAAGTTAGTCATAATTCCCTTCTATACAGAGCTGCCGATGGCTGCTAGCGGTTGTTACCCAGTTTTGATTTTATGTATTTCCATACTTCTAACCTTACCTTTGAGCTCATAAACTGCAAAATTCCGTTATTTTTTTTTGTTTTTGGAGTAAGTCGAACTTATTTCATGGCCGACTAAACAACAAAACGTGTCTTGCGGTAAAGTTGTTTCAACTTGTTATAATATTTATGTCAGTGACGGATAACCCTTTCGGTAAGAAAGGTAGTGATACTTTTGCGACCTTTCATGTACCAAATAGTAAAGTTAACTACATCCTTCATTTTAGTGTTATTGTTCTTGTAAGGCATAGCACGTACTTCTCTTTTTTAGACGCGTATACCACTGGTCAGAAGCATGTCAGCATTAAAAGGCGGTGTCTTGTTAATTACACGTCAGTCATTTTTGTAAAATGCATAAAATTTCCCATATAGCTTCGAAAAATGTTGTATTCTATGGGCCTTCTGTCAAATCCTATAATTTCCTGGTACAATATTTTAAAGCGTTTACATTTTTCTAGTCTTTTTTGCGTGACAGAAATTTCTTTTGTACAGAGCTAAAACATATCTGTGTTAAAAATTGTTAAAAATTAAGGGGGAAAGGTGTTACCTGTCTCATTAGATACAATTTCTTCATTCCTTTCCTTGCCGTAACAAAATAGAAAGAATCAAATAGAAGAGACAAATTTTATTTAAGGTAAACTCAGCACGTAGTAGGTTGATCTACATTCTCTTTGATAAAGCTGGAAATCTCAGTGTAAATACAGGAGGTTTTGTTTTTGTTTACTTTACTCTTATTCTCCGCCCGACTTGGCAGTTTGTTACCTGTAAAAAGAGGAAGTCTCAAGGGAATATATAGTTTGTTTACTTCCGTTTTTCTTTTTATAAGTTATACAACAAATAAACCCGGCGCATTTTTTGAAGAAAAAATTCCGCTTAAGATCTTTGTACCTGGTCTGTTTCATCGAGTTAAGATTTTTTTTTTTTAAATCAAAGGTTAAAGGACGCTTTTAGAGATTGCCTAAGGCTTAGTTTAGATTCAGTGCCACTTGATATGAAAGTTCTACCTAAAAGAAGAAGTATGTAAATTTTATTATTACATAAAATAGCGAAAAAGACTTCACAATTTGAAAATTGAGAACAGTACCTACTTGTATGTTACTGATGAACGTTACATTAAATAAATAATATGGCACAAAGCTTCCTCGCGTCCTATCACGTATACTTTAATTATGCTATCATTTTACAACCCGTAATTGTAAATTTTTAAAAAAAAATATTCCCTCCTTTTTCAGATCTGACCGACAGACAGACACGGAACCAAACATTTTTTCTGATGTCTGAAACAGATTTATGAAATCGAGGACATCAAAAAATTTCGTTTTTAAAAGTGTTCACAAGGAACCAGCGTGGCTGAGGGGTACGAAGCGCCCGCCCAGCTATTAATGAGACGAGGCGACTCGCGGTGGGTTCGATCCTGTGCCATAATTCTCTGATTTGCTTGTTTTAATCGCGAACGGAGCAGGGCGAGGGACACCCCCTGAGGGGCTCTCTTCCCCTTTGATTTGTCGGTTCGATCTCGTGTAATGCTGATGTGTGATTTGTATCTATGAATCCAGGTTGGAGCAGGGCGATGGACACCCCTTATCACAGGGGTTTGACGCTTTGACGCACGCTTATATATAGCTCACTAATGATCACTCCATGCTTGCTTCGGCCGTACAATGTACAGTGTACAGATGTTTGAAGTAGTTGGAATCACGTGGTAGTAAAATGGGTCTATTATAAAGCCTATTTGCAAGTGGTTCGTCCTACCCATCTAGTAGGAAGTACTTGATAACTAGTAGAGATAATAGAGCGTTCACATAGCTTCCGATAACTTCGGTAATGTGTTACTTCAAAAAATTAATGTATTTCGTAGGATCTCGCTGTTAGAATCCTCATATAATTTATAGTGAAAACTGCTTTTTGAAAGAAGTTAGGTCGATGCGACATTTTATTTTTATTACTGGAAGAACTGTAGGGTTTATCGTGAACTTCAATTTTGGTATTTATCCAAGGTAATATTTATGTAATTCAATATTTATTATTCCAAGGCAATTTATCCAAGTTGCTCCTATCCCTAAAGAAGACTCATCCGTTAGTGGAAGCGCTAAGTTGAGCCTTCTCATCCTTCAAAATATGGTCTTCGCAATAAAACCTTCATTGTTAGAATATGTAAGACTTTGTTTTTGAATAAAAAATATATCTTAATATTGTACGAAATTTTTTTATATTTTATTTCCTTATTTTCAATGTTTAGCTAATCCCTTTAAATTGATATTTTCCTTATAGCTGTGGTCTTTATAGCTGTTGCCTTTAAGGATGGTTAATTAAAATTTGTATATTAATTTATTCATTTAGCACTATTTCTCCCTATCCTAGGCCTTATCAGGTCTTATGTCTGCAGATATAATTGTGGTTTATACATATATTTGGAGTGAAGGAGTGACGTTCAACACAGAAATACATCATTCTAATAGAGTGATTAAACTTCAACGATTGTTGAACTATAGTGTAACAGTTACTCTAGTAACTGTTGAATAATATTCTAGTAACAATACTCTAATAACTGTAGAGAACTATATAGCAGCTGTAGAGAACTATAGAGTCACTCTACGGTTCAACAGTTAATCACTCAATAAGAGTGATGTATTTCTGTGATAAACTTCACTCCTTCGCTCCAACTAAATGAATAAACCACAATCATATCTGCAGGCATAACTCCTGATGATGTCTAGGATTAGGCGAAATATTGATAAATAAATAAATTAATAAACAAATATTAATTTTTAATTTATCATCCCTAAAGACCACAGCTATAAGGAAAATATTTTATGTCCTTTTCACTAACATATAAAATTTAAATATATGTATATTTAATACTCTTAAAAATTACTGAAGAAGTAAAATAAATAAAGATGTTTCTCTACCAAAAAATAATTTTGTGGAAAGCCGCTTTCAAGCAGATTTAGTCTTTTCATTTTTTAGCACCTGTAAAAAAAGGGGAGAGTTAAGCTTTTTATAGCATTGATTCTTATTATAAGCTGGTGTTGAACTTAAAATATAAATTAATTTAGCTAAATATTTTAATTTTGGCTTGAAATTCACTCTGTTTTAAGTGCAAGGTTTATTATCACTCTGTTTGAGGAAATAAATACAAGGTTTTACCTCAACATCCTTTTATTATAAAAAAATATTAATAATTAAAAAAGCAAATGTTACATCTACTTTAATTATCTATTAGGTTCTAAATTTTAACTTTTCGATTTAAAAACACATTGCTTTAAGTTTCTTGTCATTTTTTAAACAATAAAATTATCAACAAACTACGTGCAAACAATTCAGAACAATACGTGTATATAACAACACGTATATAATAAGTAGTTTTCTCGAAAAAAAAAATCTATTTTTAGAGATATTAATGAAAATCAATCTGATCTTTGAAAACTTGTTAAAAATGTTTTAATAATTAAATAAAATTAGATGCTTTCCGAACACGCGCATTTAGGGAGTAGGGGGAGTAATAATCATTACCTAAATCAAAAAGACCTTTGATTTTTATATAAAACATGACGTATAACTTACAAACCTTCATTTTTGTGTTTTCGGTTAATTTGTACGCTAAACACACCACAAGAATTGGTCAAAGATTGTTATCTAAATACCACAAAATCTCCGTCAAAATTACCAATGAATTACATATTACCAAGCATATGAGAAAGCAAAAATGCAAGAGTATTCTATTACTAATTATATTATAACAATACAGTTTATTTTAAAAAAATATGTGGATTTTTTTTTTTTATCAGATAATTTGTTATACAAAATGATCAATTGTATATATGTAATAAATCTACAAAAATAAAGATTTTTTATCCCCTAAATAAATCCAGACACATTAAGAGCAATTGTTAAAATTAAATTTCTTCCATTTTTACAGTTATCGGGTCACGCCGTCCGTCTTAAGTAGATCATATTCACATTTTTTTTTTTAATGGTGTCTAAAATAAAGCGAAAAGAAAAAATGGTAATCCGTAATAATCAATTAATCATGGATGAACGAATTTGTATAAAATAGGTTCGGTAATATTTATGACTATTTGTATATAAGCTTTATATATATGTATATGTGTGTGTTTGTGTAAAGGGATTTAAGTAATCCCTTAGGCGGGATATTAACCTGTTAAAAACAAGCATTTAAAAATCCTACAGAATCCATAACTTATTACTAGAAAAGTTTCTGTTTATAATAATAAATTATATCAAAACAGAAGTAAATAAGTTTTTTTTAACGATTTTAAATGTATATCTAAGTTTTATTTAAGTAGTTGTCTACAGCCTAACCCTTTTGAAATGAAAGTATACGAATTTGCATAAAGAAAATATACAGCCTTATTACATTATGGTTTCTTTTTGCCTTTAAATTTAGTGCCGTTAGCCTTTCAACATGTTAAATTATTATTTGGTTATCGTATTTCACTTCGACGAAAAGAAAAACTTAGTTCACAACTTGTGAAGTTAGTTTTTTTTACAATAGCGTAGCTAACTATTCTTATACGTTATTACGGTAAAGATAATAGTATCCCCTTTATATATTATATTTTACAGCTTTATAATAAAACTTTTTAAATGTCCCTACTATAAATAATGCTTGCGAGTCTACGGACTTACCTGGCTTTTATCGTGTAATAATAAATAAGATAGTTTTTTCTTTTTGTTTTTAGTTAAATTGAAACTTATCACAGTTCATTTATTATCATGAGAATATTTTATTTGAAAAAACTTTCTCATTAAATAATGGTACAGAATTTAAATTCCATAATATCTAAATGAATTATTTTGTAACTAAAGAAGCGGTTGTTAGCATGTTGGTTTCAAATTTCAGCTAAATCAGATTTATTTTTATTAACATAACTTTTTAAAGGAACAAAATTTTTCCAGGTAAAACGACTTGTAATCTTTTTAGACACAAGAGAACGGTTTTGGTTCCGTGTCTGTCTGTCCCTCAGTTCTTGCGAACCAATATGTCGTAAAAACCAAACGTCCGATTTTAATGAAATTAGTATGGTAGGTCGTAGGTCATAATTAGCTCACTGTTGATCCCCATTTGTTTCTCTTTATCATGCGCGCAAACATACATTTATTTACACCAATATCTTTATTATCAATATCTTTATTATCTTTATTATCAATATCTTAATTATTTTTTGCTTAATTCGTACTTTAATTCATATAAAAATTCAAAACTACTTTGAGATATTAAAAAACGGGGAAACAATTAAATAAATTAGTCAATAATGGCTTGTAAAAGCATAAAATCAATGAAGTACGTGGTAGGATGCAAGGAAGCTATGTGCCACACTAATTGGCAGTATTTTTTCGAAACCGTCGGAAATATTTTTCCTTATATTTTTTTGTTTAAGGGATAGCGAATTTAGAACTAACATTTTTTTCGATTTCACCTTTATCTATTTTCTGTTTGCAAAATTTGAGAAATTAATTAAATAAATAATTATAATGTATTCTTAAAAAAATTATACTTTAGGCTCAACGCGTCTGCAAAGAGAGGCTACAGACAAACTTATTTTTTTTTAAAAAATTGTTGACTCAGAGACCTTAAAGCGTGTAAAGTAAATCGAAATACTTTCTCTATATGTACTATTCGTTTATGAGAAAGTAAGAAGATAATAAACATAAAACGTAGTGTTTTTAAAATTAAAAGTTACAATTCAATTAATGATAAATGTAAGAAGGTTTAACATTTATTTATTTATTTATTTATTTTGACTGATTTAATTAGAAAGGGTTCGTTTCAAACCCTCGAGAATAATACTGTTTTGAATTTTGAGATTGTAAGCTTGGATGAGTTTATGCAAATTCTTCAAGATCTGGAATGTTAATATTTATATTTTATACCAGAGTATAAAATGAGTATTTATTTAGTAATCATTCGATTTAATTGGTACAGCTGAGTTTCAAGGAGTGCGGTTCCCACCGGGTAGGAATATTAAAAGAATTAGATATTCAAAGATATCTGAAATCAATGTTAAAAAACCAAAATAGAATAGCTATAATACAAAATACGTAGGTCAAGTAAAAAATAAGGTTCCCACATTTTTTTCAGGTGTAAGGCATTTTTTATTGCAATAAATAAGTATACCATCTGAAAGCTTGCACTTTAAACTATTTTTCTACATAGTCACCAGATTTTTCTACGCATTTTTCCTGACGAGTTATCCACTTCTGAAAACCCGCTTCGAAGAACTCCGCCGCCAGGCCACCACAGCGTTGTCCACCCAAGTGTTGCTTTAATTTGGGAAAAAAGTGGAAGATCAGGACTGTAGGGGGCATGATCAAGCAATGAGTACATCAAGCAATTGCAGAACAGATAAAGAGGTGAAGGAAGCGGCCACCAAGTTCATTGGTGGCCTGGCGGCGGAGATCTTCGAAGCGGGTTTTCAGAAGTGGATAACTCGTCAGGAAAAATGCGTAGAAAAATAGTATAAAGTGGAGCTTTCAGATGGTATACTTATTTATTGCAATAAAAAATGCCTTACACCTGAAAAAAATGTGGGAACCTTATTTTTTACTTGACCCTCGTATATTTATTTATAATCAATGTGCAATAGAAGAAAATAAAATATTAAGCAAGCAATTAAGACGGGAGCAAAGCTATCATAATTATTATTAAAATAATTATATTCTCAATTATCTAAAAAGAAACTTGAAAAGTGTAATGCTAAAAATAAAGGAAAATTTATGATAAAGAGATAATTTAAAGAAAGATAGTGAAAAATCTACCACAAATAAATAAGTGAAATAGCTCAAGTAAGAAGTGATAGAGACTTTTATTTATTTCTTTGTCAATAGATTAGAAAGATAGTATACTTGAGTAATGACAGCGACTGAGTCTTCTACGTTTCTCCTCTTAAAAATAAATCTTTGCATCTCTAAGCTGCATTGATGCCACCTTCATTATTTGTCCTGCCTTTTTGAGTGGAACTGTTTCAACAAATGTATTTTCTTATCAAAACGTTGCGTCTCCATTTTACTCTGATTTTCTTTAGAATTTATTATACTTCAATTATCTTTTCCAATTCTATAGGGTAGAATAACAAAACTAATATAATAAGCAATATTTCACCTCCTTTTGAGGCATCACCAGGCCTAAAAGATTTCTTTTTTTTTAATAATTTCTCATAACTACATTAACTTACATCCTATTTTTGTAGTTAAGAGAAATTATTAAAGTAATAGAATTTATTTGAATTGTTAGAAATTATAAAAAAGCATCTGTTTGTAGATAAGCAACATGTTCACACATACAAAAGTAAACATACGAATAAGTCAGTATAAAATGCAAAAATAAAACAAGTAAAGAAGCGAACAAGAAAACTGAATAACAAGTAACTAATAAACCAGAAAAGAAAAAAAAAATACAAAAAAACAAGTCAACAAGTGAAAAATTAAATAGCAACAAGTAAAAAGACAAACAAGACTAGGTAACTAATTAAATTAAAAACATGTTAAGAATTCAACCAGTAAACAAGGATAAGTGAAAACAAATAAACAAGTAACAAGCTAATATAAGATATAGATAACAAGACGAAATTGTTGAGATGTTGGTTTCTATTCTTTTGAATATAATTAAAAATTTAAGTGTTATTTAAAAATTCGGTAGAGTACCTGTGTGAAGGGAAGTGATGTGCGTTAAAATTAAAAAAATAAAACTATCATATGCACACAGTTATAAAGTAGGTATTATTTTGTTTCCGAATTTAAAGTCAGTCTGGTTTTCTAAAATAATAAATAAAAATATCTTATAGAAACGATTCTATATTTGAAAAACATCAGTTTTAAAAGGATAACAAAAATGGGAGAAATATATTTAGCTGTCGGTGCCAATTCGTGCCCGGAAGGAACGTGGCAATCTCGTATGTTTTGGATGAAAATTTATTTCTAATGTTCAACACTGTGTGAATTCGATTACCACCAAGAGAAATAAAAATCCTGACAAGAGTTTTTTCCCTATATGAGTTGAGAAAAGAAACCAACGAATAAATGTGACAGCATATAAATCTGAGTTAGGAATGAAATAAGGAATTATGACATCTTATTTTGAATTTGCTTAGATTTGAATTTTCCTCAACAACCTATTATTATTCCATTTATGTAATCATAAAATATGCGTTTATTTTTTTATATTTTCTATTTTGGAGTAAAACAAAAAGTAAATGTTTAGGTCACAGTTTTATTTACTCTAGGATATAATCGAATTTCTACTAGCTATAACATTCTCGCGTTCTTCCGATTTTGTACATAAAAGATTGATTCCATAAAATTGGGTGATATAATAAGCATGCATTTCCTTAAGACACTGAAAGATTAGATTGAGAATATCTTTTGATTTTATCGCGATTCCTAGTTACTCAAAATTGTGACAGCACGAGAAAAAAAATCTTATAAAGAAGAAGAGATTACGAATGCCCATTAACCCGAGGCCCATGGCGCAAACCTCGAGCCTAACCTACCAGAGCCAGAGATCATGTGGAATATTTAAAAAGTTAACCCAAAAAGGATTCTTTCAAAATTCTGATCCCTCTGTGGGCACTCCTGATTGAGTCATTTTTTCGGGGAGAAAGTTGTCAAGGGATAAGTTATTTTCCATATTTCATTATCAAATTCTTTCGTCGTCTTAAGTCCTGTGAACACAAATTCTTGGGAGAAATTTTGTCACTGAATGTACGCAAATTTAGGTTATCCAGGTTCTGCGTTAGAAATTTTGTGAATTCTGACTTTCCCAACACATTTGAATTATTATAAATGGAGTTCATAGTTTATAATGCGTATTTCAACTTACTTTATCACGAGCAACACCCTTGAGAAAGGTCTCTGCAATAGGGATGAATCATGATTATTATTATCTGACAAAAAACCACTTGTGTGGTAAAAAAAACACCCCGCCAAGTCTGTGGTCCAAAAAAATTGTGAAATCAACTTTCTGTCCCGCCAAGTGATGTTGGCACTTTCTCCTGACCCATCACTATCAACATAGATACTTTTCAGCTTCTTCTCCTTGGCGGTGTGCCTTGCCATTTCCTAAAACTTTAATTTTAATATTCTTCAAACACCAATAGTATTTCTTGTTTCACCTTCACATTTGACACATGAGGTTTGTGTGGAAAGATAGTTGTTCACCTCATAGTGTTAGTTCTAGACAACTAGTACTAATATATGCAGGCACATATTAGAGGAAAGCCTTTTAACAGTGTTGTTAAAGGCTCTTCTCGATGCCACAATGATCATTGCTGTAAATCTTTCCCAATATCAAAAAGTATATAAAAAAGAAATAAGTAATATATAAATTATTAAGCTTTCAAGGAATGACCCCATGCAACTACTACTTTCTTTGCAGAGGATGCGTGGAATACAACCAGTTAACATTGGGTAGTATTGCAGGCACACCGCCAAGGAGAAGAAGCTGAAAAGTATCTATGTTGATAGTGATGGGTCAGGAGAAAGTGCCAACATCACTTGGCGGGATAGAAAGTTGATTTCACAACTTTTTTGGACCACAGACTTGGCGGGGTGTTTTTTTACCACACAAGTGGTTTTTGGTCAGATTTCATGACTTTTTGTACGGTTCCTAAGGAAGGATTCTCTAAACTCTAAACTGTTTATTCCCACACATTAGAATCAAATAAAAGTGAAGTTAAAAGCTTGACAAGTTCTATAGAGAGGTCTATTGGAGAACTACGAGACCTATGACATTAAAAGACTTATCATTCTGATATAGAAGTATAGAAAACATAAAAAATAAGATAATAATAATTATAAAGTAATAATATATAATAATAATAATAAATAATAAAATAAAATCATAGAAAACAGAAATATATGTATTAATAAACAAATTACCCCCCCCCCCTCTTGAACTCAAGAGAATAAGGTTGAACTAAACCCTGAACCTATAATACTAAGTTCAAAAGATGAACTCGTAAATAGAAGTCATTCATAGGTCATGTGATCAGCACGAAACTACTACACAATACACTGGTGTACCTCCGTATAATTGTCAGGCTCACCACTTCGTATGGCGCTTATTTGGTTTCTACCCATTTTAGACTGTTCGCTAGCTTGGTTTCTCACTTCACATTCAGCGTAGGTGGAGGGGTTGAGTTGAGGGGGGATGCACTAGAGCCCTATACGAATACAAAAAGCCCTCATTAATTAAAATCGGTTAAGTAGTAGGCGTCAACGTTAAAGTGACTGCTCGCTAGCTTGGTTTCTCGCTCCGCTTGGCGCTTCGTTTCTTGCTTGATCTAGGAATGTACTAGGGTTCTAGACGAATCCAAAAAGCCCTCATTCATTAAAATCAGTTCAGTGGTTTAGGCTGTAGGTGCGTCAACGTAAAATGAAGGAAGAATAAGAAGTCATTAAAACTACCATTTCCAAACCTATTTTTCTCTACTTCTACTTGGCCGATTTTGACCATTTTATTTTTATTTTTGATCTATAGGACACGGCCTTCAAAGATATTAAAACAAATATTTAGATAGCTTGAATGTATTTCACGCTGCAGACCCTCAAAAACCCTAGTTTGTCACCTACAGTGGTAGCTACACACACTACACAACACACTGGCAGCTATACACTGGCAGCTTTTGTGAAATTTTGACTTTTTGACTTGGCGGGGCGGAACGCTGCTGCGTTCCTAAATCTAACTAGGAGATTTAGTTATTAATCTCACTACCTTATGAATAATTAAGCTCTTTTTATTTATTATCCTAACAATCCTTATGTTTTACGATCATTTTACGATTGGTCCTTTTTTTAAGACAAGTACCTACTGATTTAAATTATTAATTTAAAAATTAAAAATGTAAAATTTAATCTTACAGCTGTTAATTTAATCTTAGAAAGAATTTTTTTAAGGTTTTAAGATTATTTGGTCATCTATCTCTTATTTACCAATTGTAAAATACGAAATCAGCTTAAGTACTTAATATTTCAAATATAAAATTTTATCACTGTCAGAATATATTATTGTGAATGTTATTACACTTTAAGCTGTTGTATTTCGTCGGTATGCTTTTGATCCCGGATATAACTGTATTATAAATGGTGTATTTACTTTTTTTTTCATAATATTAAAATGATTTCATACTCACCAAGGGATAACACATAAGAATCCAAGGGATTAATGAACCTTCTTTTTCGAGTTTGTATTTTATATTTTTTATAAAAATAAAACCGCTCTTAACAAAGAGACAATTTAAAATGTGTTGGGGAGAGTTAAGTCTTAAACATCTGTGGAAGGAAAAAAGGTAAGGATTGTCCTGTTCAACTATAAATGTCTTGAAACTTGGCAATCGTGACCTGCTATTTTGACCTTGGTCAACTGGGCATACATAGTGTGTGGGAAGGGAATTCCACAAAGTACTTCTGATTCCCTTTTAGAATAACTAGTTTTATTTATTTCTTTGTTTTGAACCCCGGCTTGTAATAAAAATAAAAATACATTTAACAACACAGAAATAATTAAAAGTTTTTTTTTAATCATCTCTTGTTCCAGTTTGTTTACTTTTTCTTTTTGATTTATAGCTGACGTTATATTGTTTGTCAAATCAATAACTTTTTTTATTGCACGCCTTTTAATTAACTTTCCATGTTTGTCGGGACAAATATTGTCACCTAACTTATATATGTTGAACCACTTCTCGACCACCCTGAAAGCTAAAACTTGTATAGCTTATGTATTTCCAATGAAAATACTATATTCAGTCATTAGTTCTACCAAATTATTAGTGTTAAGTCGATAAATCCCTAAATTTATGAGACATTTTGGCGGTAGGTCGCCCGCCTCTATATCTAAGCTATGTAATGTGTATTTAAGTTAATATAATTTTTAAACGCCACATTTTTTGTAGGGAAATATATGTCCTTAATGTCTTGAGTAAACGACTAATACTCTACTAATAAGTGAAAGTGTTATTGATTGAATAATGCAGTATTACCTTTTTAATTTCTCATATAAATATATAGCACACCGCCAAGGAGAAGAAGCTGAAAAGTATCTAAGTTGACAGTGATGGGTCAGGAGAAAGTGCCAACATCANTTATCGAACCCTGAAAACCGCATCTTTCTATCAATCATGGTTATATATAGTGATGGCGCGAAAATTCGATTTTGAGATTTTCATGTATTTACTCGTTTTTAGGTTTCCTGAGTCCAAAAAAATAAAAGTTTGTCCTTCGTCTGTGCAGAAGCGTAGATTGGATACTAAACTACTGGGCCGATTTGGGATACATGTTCAGAAAAATCATACCTTGAATGTTATGAAATATAAATAAATTTACAATAATATGAGTGCCTGAGTTGTCTCGAACTGATTTTTTCTTAGTTCATCTAAAAAAGAAACACCTACGTAAATGAACTTTCATAAGATTGAAATAATAACCCTCTATATTATTATTATTATTTATTTATTTTTTTTTTTTTTTTACACCTAAAGATGCAGGCCTCTTAGGTGGGCCCATACATTAAACCCGGGTTAGGGACTGAAATCATCACACACTCGTGTGAAGATATGGTCGTCAACCATGACTCCCCTCCTAGTTCTTTAACAGGCAAGAGTGTCATTATCATGGTTTCTAGGCCGAAACCTGGTGGCGCCACTCTTACGAGGAGCTTCCCATTTGTTTAAACAAATGCTGGGTGGACATTGAGCGGGGGGCCTGGTCCGGGAATCGAACCCAGAGCTGCGTTCACCTTCTGACCCGGCTCGATGCTGCTTAACTTGCCTTATCGCAAGGCAAGCGCTCTAGCCTCCGAGCCACTAAGGCCCTCCTCTATACAGGGTGTCCCAGCTAATATGGAACAGCGAAATATCTCCGGAACCATGATAGATAGAAAGATGCGATTTTCAGGGTTCGATAAAGGCTAAAAAGGCGATTCTAGAACATATGCTGAAAATTTCTGTGTGCAGCGAAAGCGTGTGCAGCAAACAAAATAAACAAAAAGTGAATAGGAAGCCATATTTTTAAGACTGGATTTGGATTTTATGGCTAAAAATAAGACTTTTTTACTTTTGGAAATTTTTCGCTCCGATCGTTAGTTTGCCGTCTAGAGAGCTCTAAACTTGATAAAATTTAAACTTTATGTCCATTTTACAGCTAAACTAATGGATTTAGGAAAAAAAATCAAGAAACAAAAAATTCTTATTTTTAGCCATAGAATGCAAATCTATTCTTAAAAAGATGCATTATTGATATTTTTTTTCACATTTTGAGCCCTGCTGAACACCTTTTTTAGGCAAAAAAAAGTTACGCATAAGGTATGAATTTTTGATTGGTTGTGGATTCTATGGCTAAAAATAATCATTTTTTAAGAGTAAAATAATCATTTTTTGTCTCTGGATTTTTTTTCCTAAATCCATTAGTTTAGCTGTAAAATGGACTTAAAGTTTAAATTTTATCAAGTTTAGGGCTCTCTAGACGGCAAACTAACGATCGGAGCGAAAAATTTCCGAGAGTAAAAAAGTCTTATTTTTAGCCATAGAATTCAAATCCAGTCCTAAAAATATGGCTTCCTATTCACTTTTTGTTTATTTTGTTTGCTGCACACGCTTTCGCTGCACACAGAAAATGTTCAGCATATGTTCTAGAAGCGCCTTTTTAGCCTTTATCGAACCCTGAAAACCGCATCTTTCTATCAATCATGGTTCAGGAGATATTTCGCTGTTTCATATTAGCTGGGACACCCTGTATTGTTTAGTTTGTTTTGTGATATAGGAGAAAATAATTTTCATATATTTTTAGGAAAATCTTATCTAACTTCGGGTACTTACTGGAAAGTTATAAATAGAAAATTGCAGTTTTTTTGCACCTGTGTATCTATAACTAGATTATTTTTCTTACGTGTGTATATATTATCTTAAAAACTTCAACAATATCTCATTTTAACTCTACATTCGCACTGCATTAAATGCATAAAGTGTTCGTTCATGTAAGAATACAAATTACTTGTGTATTTATAAATAAAATGTATATGTATACTGTATACATGTATATAAATTGACATGTTTGTTTTAATAATCCAATCTTTCCTTGTCAGTCTTATTTATAACTTGAAAAAAGCAATTTAAATGCAGACATTTGTTTTTGCTTTCAAAATATTCAAACGTTAGTCTTCATAGAACTTATGATAATAATAATGATACCACATTACATCGAAAAAAAGAAAAAAAAAAAAGTCGTGCTTACTTTTTATTCTTATGAACAATTTATTTATTTGAACTTAATAGTATATTAAGTTACTAGGCTGTGAAGTGAGTTTTTTCTTCACCGCGGCAATTACATTTACTGTCGAGCGAAGCGAGACAGGAAATATTGCCAAGGTAAAGAAAAAACACTTCACAGTCGTGTAGCATATGCTATTTTTTCCGAGGTAGCAGACAATGAAAAAACATTAAATATTAATAAATAATCAATATAATAATAACAAATATTAGTTCAAACTTAAGATTTAAAAAAAAGAAACCTTAAAAAGAGGTTACACTATAAGAAAAGATAAATAAAACGCACTGCCATCTAGCGGAATTCAATCGTCTTTTCACTAAGAAAGTAGCGCTACTGCGGAAGTTTTGATAACTGCTTGGAGTAAAGAAATTTTTTTTTTGCGTCCTAGGACGTAAAAAAAAAATTTCTTTACTGCCAGGAGTAATGAAAAGATTTTTTAAGTCCACGTAATGAAAAAATTGATTTTAGCTTTGTTTTTTAGGCTCTAAAGTTACTATTTCACAGCCAACCACGGAAAAAAGAATTTTAGTACTACTAAGTAAAAAAATAAATAAAAGTAGAGTTTTGGTATAATTTGTATTTGTGAAAAGTTTTAATCTTAACAGTAAATAAAAATTAAATACAGCCCAATTTAATTATGGAAATTAACAAAAGAAGATAGGGCAACAAGCTAAGAAAGAGCAAATGATACTTAAGTTTATAACGTACTTGTTTCTTGGCTAAATCGGAAAATAAGTTTTATTATGAGAAAATATATTTAATAAAAATGTCCTTAGAAAGATTCTTGAGTAGCTATATAGTATTTTCATTTTTTTAGTGTCTTCGACAATTTGGTAAACTGTTTAAAAACGTAATGAGGGTTAAAATTTTTTAGATGTCAAATCAAGATATAAGAATACTTCGTGAAACCTTATTATGGTACGGAGAAAATAAAAATAAAAATAAAATAAAAATGTTGTTTATTAATAAAGATCCTTAGTCCAGAGAGGAAGATAGGAAAAAAAAATACTTGTACGTTATAACATTGAAATAAAAAATAAATAAAACTAAAGCAAGAGAAGTCAGACAAATGAAAAGGTGAGTAACTGGGTCCCGTCTGCGCACGACATGTTGAGACCCCTGGGTTCGGTACACTACAAATACAAATACCTTGCGCCTGAAAACATACAACCGGTTTTTCGGCTCGATTCAATCGTATTAAATTGTGAGGAAGAAAAAGTTTGTAGAAAAATAAAAGACGGAAAGTGAAACGACTTCAATGATGTATATTGGTTGAATAAGGTAAAGCAAAAAAAGATAAGTTAAAAACTTTGATATTTATTGGGTTAATTAGTCAGATCAAAGTGAAAAGTCCTTTAAATGATTGCAATGCTGATAAGGTATACGTAATTAAGAATCTTAAAAGTGAATAAGTTGTTTCGGGATTTTGCCGAACTTACATCATGATATCCTCGAGTATAGGGCGAAAAAAACTGTCTAACGTCAAGCTGGAATTTTGTGTACAAGTTAATTTTTTAGTGCCTTTTAAGAATGTGTAGTCGGCTAAGTTCGTGTGCGAGACACAGATTGACAATAGGCATTTTTTAAAAAAAAACGAACCGGTCGAGAACGGCCATGTCCCTCTTATTATGGTGGACAATGTAATTTTCAAGATCCTGAGTACAAAATTAATTAGTAGACCGAAAATCAAGCTGATGATAGTTTGCTACTTGATAGGTGATTAACTTTAATTTGGAGTAATATTTGAACAACTAACTTATCAACTTATCAAGTGACAAACAAACATCAACTTGTTTTTCGGTCTACTAACAATTTTGTACTCAGGATCATGAAAAACGAATTGACCACCATGGAGACCAAATAACAAGCTTCATGAGTAAAAGAGAATCGTAACTTTGAAGTTAAAGATTTACTGTAGAATCAAGGAGTCTAATTGAAAGAGTAAACCTAAGGTGGCTTTTTTTAAGGAGTCTTAAAATACAGATGACTGACGGAAAGGGATTTCCCACTGGGAAGGCATAAGTATGAGTTTCTTTGGTGACGAAAAAATATATTAATTAGCCTTTAATAGTTATTTGTGCAACTAGTGCGGAAAGTGGTACTTTGCTGCACTCGAGAGAAATATTTACGCACGAGCCGCAGGCGAGGGCGGAAAGGTTTCTCGAGTGCAGCAAAGACACTTTAAGCTCGAGTTACAATTAAATTTTTCCTACAGTTAGTTTTTAATTTGTAAATAAATTGAAAATAATAGAGTGGTTATCAACATCTATAAAAGGTTTTACAATGTCAAGTAAACCAGCTGTTCTGTTTATAGACAGTGTTGCTTTTTTTTTGCCTGATTATTTTTTGCAAAATTATTATTTTTCATCATCACTTACTCATTACACTTGAGTCTTTATTTTAGATTGTCAATCTATACTTTTAATATTTCAACATTTTTATATTTGATATATATTGTTTAAATCATGTAGTTAATTAAAAAATAATCATTAGTTGTCATTGTTATTATAATTATAATTTTGATTACTAAATCTTTGTTTAGATTTAAGTTCTTTATGTTTATAAGTTGGAACACTGGAGTGCGGTAAAGTAAAATGAGTGCGGTAAAGTAAAACGAGTGCGGTAAAGTAGTAAGTACAGGAATATACTGTTTTGTGTACTATTTTGAGTGCGATAACAACCACTTGATCGGTCAACTGTAGAAAATAATCATTATGAAGCATGGATCGGTTTAATGAACAGACAGACCAGCTTCTTACCGCCTGTCTTCTGTCCAGTGGCGGCGCTAGACCTGTGCTGGCGGTGCGTCGCACAGGGCCCCGCGCTGCAATAGGATAATTTGTAAAAAGAGCCTCCTCCAAACCCCCCGGTTTAGGGCCCCGCAATTTCAGTTCGCACAAAGCCCCGCAATGGCTAGCACCGCTACTGCTTCTGTCCCCTGTATTTTAGTTTATGCGAAAGCCGTCTGAAGAAGATAAAGTAACAAATAGAATGTAGGCAAATAGGTGTATGTTTAATGTAGAAAAGGGCAACTCTCTTTACGATGGATCTCGCCAAAACCGAATCTAAACCGTGCGTGCCGTCGATGTGCCTCCAGGTGATAGAAGAAAATGAGATCAGGAGGGCTTGTAAGGTTTTTGCCTTGGTCGGGTATAAATAAAGAAGTACGAGATGCAAAAATGGCCTAGTTCCAAGGGCGCTCAGTTCCGGGTTCTATGTGGAAAAGCGAGTTTATTATGGAAAGCAGATTCCACAGATCTGATTTCTCTTCTACTATTATAAGATGTGAGCTCATAATAATCAAATCTTCGGCCAAAAATCCCAAATTGTATCGAATACAATTCAATAATCATCAAATTTTGGGCCAAAAATCCTAAACTGTATTCAAATCAGTAGAAGATCTAACATTTTAAATTTATTTATTATGTTATTTAATGTTGTAATAGTATCTCTATAAAGAATAACGTATGCATTATAAGTAAATCTAAATTAACTCTAATAAGTAATTAAGTAACTCTAAAACATGATTTTCTTATATAATCCTCGTTATTGATCTACTTCGTAGCGAGTGAATTTATTTATTAAAACAGTTGGCTTATTCTGCTGAGATGAAAAATTTATAAAACAATAGTAATAATAATAACAAAAAAATTGGAAAGTTTATTTTTCATTTGAAAAGCGAGTCTCATTAAATAGTTTATTCGTTCCTACTCCTCGATTCAAAACTTTAGAATTTCTAATTTAGCTTTTGAGTAGAGATCGGGGGCAGTGTTTGCTTGTTTTATTTTAGTTTCAAAAGTCCAACTTCTAAGTTCTAAACTCAGCCTATTTTTTTCTTCTCTATATGAATATATTATGTTGCAATAATTGAAGCGAGCGCAAGCGAGCTTCTTACATTCAACGAAATATGCATCTTGTCTGTCTGTCTGTAACGTTTACGTGTCCGACGATAACTTGAGTAAAAGTTGACCGATTTAGTTGAAATTTGGTATACATGTTCCTCTTACTAATACTCAGGCTAAGTTCGTTGGACAGCGTGATCCGTCCAAGAGTTCGCGCGCAATGCTCGCGTAAACGTGAGCTAGAAATTTAAAATTGGAATTTCAGGACGGGAAAAAATTCTATCATCACCTATTTGATGAGACGAACATTTTTACAAATAACATTTTTTAGTAAAACCAACAACGCTACCGCTATGAATTAATAAAGATCGCTAAAACTATTAAAGCGGACCTAAAAATTTAAAATAGAGAAAACAACCTATTTACCGATATCTTACGTTCACGTTCTAACGTAACGATTTCAATAAATATTCATATACATCGTCAAAAGTACGATTGAAACAAGTATGTAAAATTTCAACTTGAAACAAGCAGTAGTATTTCAGTAATGAACTGATACATTTTATAATAATTGTTTAAAGCTACTGCGGGTGGTAAGATACGTACAGTATAAGTCGTGTAGTGTATTGTTTTGTTTTGGAAGTAAAGCTTTGTACCGAGTACCCCCACACTACCCTCTTCCACTTATCTTCAACTATGACTTTCATCATGATTAACAAATTTCAATACTTAGTATATTATTGCTCACTATTAATTTATTTATGCTGTTTAGTATATAATACGCTCGCTTCAAAGATAGAGCCACGCGATGCCTAGTTTTATAAAATGTATGTACATAAATATAATCTTAATTTGGAGCTCGCCACTTGACTAAAATGTTATCGTTCAGAAACGTTAAGTTATTACTCTACTCGCCACTTGACTAAAATGTAAAGATTAACACTTTATCAGTCTCCTTGAGTTAAATTAACTTTAGTAAAACAAAAGTTCAATTTGAATGATGTGTGTCCTTTTTCAAATTGTGCAGTGAATTTGTCATGAAATAGTCTTATTTGTCAATTAGTCAAATATATGCGTATGAATGGAGTTATACATTTTGCTAGGCGCCTCTATTATAATCAGTTCTGAAGAAGCGTAGGCTTCTACGGGTGGAAGCATGTTTAGAGGTTGGGTTCGTCGTAATGTTAACTCGGAGAAACAATAAGCCATAGACTGGAGCGAAGAATTGATGCATGCACCAGGAATCGGGCCTCACTTCTTTGTCGAGCGGATGATGTTTGAAACCGGGACGTGATAGTGACGCCGCCTCTTGATTTCTGCTTAGCAAAGGTGCTGACCAGAGATTTCCGGAATGAGCGAATCCAATCTCTATAATGAAGTTGTATGGTTTTTTGAAGATGCTACCAGCAGTGGAAGCGAATCGTCGGTCTTCAACCCCCTTTATGACGCGGATTTCATCAGAAAACTAAAGTTATTAAATTTTAAAGATGATTATATATCTAATAACTATTATCTCCAACCATTTTAGAACTTATAACCAATGATTTATTTTTCATACAAACATAACCTATATTAAAACGTTTAAAGATTTATTTTTCTTACCTTTTGACCTTTTTAAAATATTGGTTTTGTAGAAAATTTAACCTTAAATATAAAAAATGATAAAATAAAAAAAAAAATAGAAACAGACCTTTATTTATTAGAATTGCTCGCTGCAGTGAGAATATGTTATGAAAATGTTAAGAATTTTTCAGCGTTTCCAATGTATGGCCCATGTTTTATTTTTACATTATTTTGAGCCTTACTTTCTGACAGATAAGAAAAAAAATTGCAAGCGATTGAAAAATATATGTAAAATTATAATGCAGACTAGTGCCCACGGGTAAGTTTTTCAATCTCTCTTTGCTGATGGTTGGAGATCACGTACATTTCATCTGTCTAGTTGAGCAAAGTTTTCATCTCAGGTATCCATAAACTAGATCTGAAACTTCTAATATTCCTGCTTTATTTATTATTTAAATTTGAATTTATACAGGGCAGCTGATGTTACCTTGTTGTATTATTATCAAAATTCTGCCCAGATCGTTTCAGTGGGAATTATAGAAAGGATTGATCAGAATTTAGAATAGTGTAATTTCTGAAGACAAGTTAAAATCCTCCCAATTTTTATATAATAACAGACAAAAACTATTTAATCAGGGCCGTACCGAGGCTGTGGCGAAGGTGGCCCTTGCCAAGGGCGCAGGTTTGAGAAGGGCGCAAAATGGAGAAGAGGGAAAACATTTTTTTATTGCTAATATTGGTATTGAGCAAAATGAAAACTTAATACTTCGGTATAATTTCGGTTACGTGAGCTGTCAATTCGTGTTTTTATGATGAACATTAATCACATTGTGACATTGTGTAAGTCATTGTTATGGTTAAGAAAAGTGGGCGCGTGCAGCAGGCTCTTAGCGCCAGGGCCACCGAGACAGGGGGTGAAATCAAAATTACCATCTTTGTACCAATGTTGGTAGGGGTCCCTTTAGAATATAATAAAATCTAACTTGAAATTATACTTGTATACTATTGTAAGGAATTCAGTTGTGAACGGAAATGTTTTTTTTTCTCATCTATTTTTTTTCTTGGCGAAGGGTCCCAATGCCCTAGCTTTTTTTGGGAGGCCCTCAGAAATTCTTAAAATTTATCTTTTGCACTTAAATTTTAAACAAAATTCCGGGGGAGGACCCAGTTGCTTGCTTGCCCATGGGCCCGGAAATCCTCTCAGCGGCCCTCCTTTGCGCGGTGGCGTGCGTGGGGTGAGCGTGAGTGATTCATGTTTATATTGGCAACGCTAGGGCCTAGCGTTGCCGCAATGTGCGTTAAGATATGGCGGTTCGCAAAAATTGAGTGTCAGCTCGACAGACAGAAACGGAACCAAATATTTTCCCCTATGTCTGAAACGGATTTCTCTTTGGAGACAAAAATGTTTCACTCTTCAGAACGATCACATAGTTTCCGTTACCTTCGGTAAGCTAGGATGCAAAATTTACAAAGGGTAGCCTACTAACTAAAGGGTACTAATATTATTATTTTTTACTTTTTTAAATAGTACTTGAGTGGCACTTTTTTTACGTGTTAAATAGTACTTTCTAGTAGCAAAAACTATGAAAAATTAGTTATATTTTAGAGCCAGAATTGCTTAAAAATGAGTTTTAATGTGGTTAAAATTTAAAAATAAATCCGGGGGAGGCCCGGATAAATAAAGATAAATCCCGGACCCCCCTTTGCTGGGGGTATTTCATACTCCCCCAATATTTAAGTATATAAGTAAGCGTAAGTGTGTGTGTGTAAGTGTATTTAAGTATTTAAGTATATTTAAGTATTTTGATGGTTTGACAAACCATCAAAATACTTTAAAAATCAGATGAGTAATTTTGAGGATATAGATAATAATAAATGTATGTTTGTACGCAAGTGGAAAAAAAAGGAAATTGGCGCAAAGAAAGTTAAAACTTATATGGGACTATTATTGGGCTACCATCCAAATTTAATTTAAATAAGAATTGTAGTTTGCCTAGAATTCGCAATGAAAACACAAATTCGTATAACCCTTAATTTTATAATGAATGCAGTTTACTCGCTGTATGGTTTTAAAATCACTTAAACTTGAAAAAGGTTAAACTATCCGAAAATCAAAGGTTTAAACTAAACTCAGATTTTCAAATTCAAAAGGGTTTAAAAAGCGCCATTTTTATTTAAGGAGCTTCCATTTCCTTGAACACTCAGCAAAAATCAAATATGGCTAATAATAATGATGATATATTAGCTGGAGAAGGTGGGAAGGTTGCTATCATATTAAATTGCTATCTTACTATTTGTGTTGCCATTAGGCTCCACTCTGACAATTATAATCACAGAAAAAAATCCTCTCTCCCTGGAATTGTGTTAAGACCTAGTGCCCAATGTAATAAACCACCCTAAATCATGTTTCAAATACCTGTAAGAACAATGGTGTTATTTGGAACGCATGTTTCAGATCTGAGCGCCAGACCTTCAACGCAATTGTTTTGGTCATGTAACGCTTATACTTGCTTGACCTAAATGACAATATGCCTTTATATATGATTTTTTGTTTCCTAGCTTATCAAAGGTAACGGAAACTATGTGATCGTTTTAAGGACGAAAATATGTTATGTCTCAGAAATCTGTCTCAGACATCATGGAACATTTTTGGTCCCGTGTCTGTCTGTCGGTCAGTCGTCTGTCGTTCCATTTTTGCGAACCAACATATCTTAAAAACTACACGTCCGATTTTAATGAAATTAGGATGGTAGATCATAATTAACCCATTATTGTTCACATATAAGTTTCAACCTTCTGCGTTTTATCTTCCACATACGCACAAACATACATTTATTTAACCCTATAGCTTCAAAAGTACTTTATCTGATATGTATAAAAAACTTTTATAGTTTATCGAAAATAGTCTGCAGGTATCTCCAGATTAATTTGAACCGTCTACGCTCTTTAACTTTGGCTAAATTGATACTTTAAATTATGTATAAAATCAAAAATATTTTGATAGATTAAAAAAAAGAGGGAAATAATTAAACAAATTAGATTAGGATGCGAGATGCGAGATGCGAGGAAGCTATGTGCCGGACCAATTGACAGTCTATTCAAAGCTGTAACTTTGTATAATAATAGTTGATGAATTTTCCCATAAATCGTATTCTTAAATGTACTCACTACTAGTATGCACTTGAAGAAAATAGGTGATCTTATCCTATTTTATTTCTTATGTTTAATTATTTATGTTGAACGAAGTGATAATAATATGCACCCGAATCTAATATTTCTTCTTTTATAACGCAGTTATTTTAATCTGAAATTGTTTGTGATAGTCTAAAAAATAATTATTATTTAGATGCAATTTTATTAAGATAAAGTTTACAGTATTAAAGCATGCATCTAATCTTAATCTATTTTATTTTAAAAAAATAAAAATAAACTACATTTGTTTATTTATCTTCTTATTAATTTGTATGTATGAATTCTCGTTGCAGATGTGCAAAAGCTTGTTTTTAATACATACGAAGGTTGTGATTCATAATCACTTTGCCTAAGTAAGATTTATATTGCAAGAAACTCGTTTTGCTGTTAGCTCGTTAGTATATAGAGTCATTAGTTCATCTTCGCTTAATGAAGTACAGTCATTTTGAGTAATTAAACACACACATAGGTATTCACTACTCACTTATATGTAATGATTGTTTTAAACTGTGTATGTGGCTTTTACTAATAAACAAGTATGAACTCATACATATATAAATAACCGCTAAAAATAAACAAGACTGAAAGTTCACATTGGGGGTCCCAAAATAAATTTAACATTCCGCGATTTCTTTATTTATTATTCTCTATCTATTGAATTATATTAAAACTCTCTCTGACAATCGCGGAAGAACAGTTTTTTTTGTTGTTGTAATCGTGGACGTACCCAGTTGTTTGACATTTTTTACAATGTAGTATTTTTTTATTTTTTTTACAATATATCACTTAGTATTAAGTAGCTTGTGTAAGTTGTAATGTAGATGTTTTGGTTCGTGGAGAAAAATCTTGTACTGTTTGTATTTTAGACATATTTAATTTATACTGGCGATATCTCATTCAATCCAATAGACCGAGACCGAATACAAAAGTCGAATATTTTACTATTAAAGTGTATGCATAGTTTTTACTACGTTTTCATTTGCTTGCTTTGTTGTTTGTTTCTTTGTTTGTCCAGTACAAATCTTGCAATAGATTTTTACCAACTTCCCGAGTAGCTAGACATTTAAAACTTTTAGAATAGCACGATGACAATTTATTATTTTAATACTTTTAGCCATCTTTCTGCAGAATTTTATTCGTTTTTAGCAAATTTGCTGTATGGAAAGTTAGTTCGAAAAAATCCGCAAGTTATTTTATTTGTTTTGACATCTCTCATATTTACAATCTTCATTTTGATAGGTTTCAAATTAATGATTTATGACAGAAAAACGTATTTAAAAAAAATAATTAAAAACGTTGTATATAAAAAGTTCTTTTTATCTTGTAGTTATTATCTCTAATTAAATTTGTATAAGATGGTCATAATTAATCAATTGTTGGTTCCATATAAGTTTAAAACTTCTGCGCTTTATTTATCTTGAACATGCGCTCACATACAGTACTCATCTGATTTTTTAGGAAATTTAGATAGTTTGTCGAAAGTTGACCGCAAATAGCACCAGGTCAATTTAACCCGTCTGTTGAGCCGGGTTTACACGATCCAAGTAGACTTTAATAAATACACTTTTCAGCGCATATACGGAAGAAAAAAAAATGGGTAAAAATTAATATGGGATTACCGATAGGGCTAATTATAGGTGCAGAAGGTTGAAATCTAGAAGTAAACTCAGTGAAGTATAGACTCGGTCCAAGTCACTTTGATCAAATCCACTTAGAAGTAAGGTTTACACAATCAAAGTATACTTGGTCCAAGTAGTGGAACACTTGGTCACTTGGAAAGTTTGATAAACTATAAAGTAGAGGTTAAGAGAGATTGTGTGCAATGTTTTTCCCTCTAGAACTTAGAGGGTTGAATTGTATCTCATTAAGTTTTAAACCAGTGCAGTGATGGTATATCCCCTTCTGGTTAAGAAAACCCAGCTCAACCTCACGTCTGTCATATTTTGACAGCTCGTTCTCATAATTTGTCAGGTGGGCGCCATTTCTGTTTTTATCAAAGTCTACGTAGATGGAACCCATCCAACTCAACTTGGATGTCCAAGCTGATTGTGACACACTTTTACTCCACAAAATAGCGTCAAATTAGAGTCAAAACTGACTGTCCAATTCTACTTGGATCGTGTGTAAACCCGGATTTAACACTACATCAATAAACGATTACGCTAAGTGGTTATCGATTGTTAAAAATTCGCACAACATTATTTAAAATGAATGTGAATGAAAGATAATAATGCTTATAATTAAATCGTTTACATGTCGTACATTGTTATACCAGGTTCTGCTTTATTTTAAAACGTTTGAAAACAAATTAATGTTTCCCTTTAAACTACAGCATGAAAAGTGATACCAACAAAGGTTGAGAATTTGGGTCACTTTGTTTGCGAAAAAAATGTCCCTCTCCATAGCTTTCCACTTTCTCCTGATTACGTGATAGTTATTTGTATCTTTCTTTTAAAATCATTCTTCCGCTATATATATATAGTAATTTAAATTTATATTGTACGAGTGTAATAAATCGAGACAAAAGGCATTTCAGTTAAAGAGTAAATCTGTGTAAAAGCTCTACAATTCTTACTTGGCCTACAAATGTTCCTTTTTATCTTATTTCTATTGATTTAATGTCGGAAAAAGACTATTTCACTAAATATAGTGGACATTGGAAATAGAAATATTTGTCTCGTGTTTGTCTGTCTGCTGCCGTCACCATTTTGTCGAACCGTCATATCTTAAATACTCATCTGATTATAATGAAATTTGGATGGTAGGTCATAATTAGCCTATTGCTGGTCCCATATAAATTTCAACCATCTGCACCTATAATTAGCCCTATTGTTAATCCTGTATTAATTTTCACCCATTTTTTTCTGAAAAGTGTATTTATTAAAGGGGTATATGTAAATTGCACCATTTTTTTAAGCAGAAATAAAAAAGAATGTTTTACGAAGTAAGAAAAACAGTGTAAATTGCACCACTACTTCTCAAAATGAGGTAAGAAAACTAGTGTAGATTGCACCACTGCCTTCCCGAACGAGGTAGGTCAAGCTATGTAAATCCCTTTCAACATTGGGACAAAGGAATATCACACATCTTTAATTGAAAGTGACAATATCTGTTAGCCTAACATTGAAATAAGACAAAGGGACATTTAGTCCAAAGTATTTTGGGTCAAAGGAACATCACACTTATGTAACAAAAAGTGACAAAATCCATTAGTCCAATCATTAAGTTAGACAAAGGGACATTTAGTGGTGAAATTTACACTATTTTACTGACTTCGTTTTAAGGTTAGTGATGTAATTGACATGGTTAAACTTACTTTGTTTTAAAATGAAGTGGTGCAATTTACATACTTTGATTTACTTTGTTCAAACAAATGGTGCAATTTACAGTTCCCCAATTAAAGTACTCGTCCGATTTTGAAGAAATTTTGATATTTAGTCAAAAGTAGCCCACAGATCGTGTCATATTAATTTTAACCGTCTGCTCACATTTAATTCCAATGGAATGACAACCATTTCTAGTAATAAGGAGCAATGTAACTATGCGCCACAAATTAGCAGACTGTAGGTTTTCCTCTGACGTTCTTCTGTTGTGAATTAATACTGCAAATAATTTATTTAAAGGATTTATGTATGTGCGTGAACATTAGGATTTCTCTTCCAATTGACTTTGATATATTTTACAGACAATTATCATTAGTCAAGGAATCGAGCCAGTATGTAGTTTGTGTTTCTCACTATTTCAACCGCATCCCTAATTTTACCTCGTTTACTGTAAAGTTTAAACCATTAACAACTCGCATTTGATCGACCACATTGAGATGTTAGAGGACTTTTCTATGCATATGGGATATTTTATTCACTCGCCACATGTGATTATAAAATTATATGCCTATACTGTTTAAGCTGAAATAGACTAATTTACGTCGTAAAAATTAAAGGAGATTAGTGGTTTGACGTGTTTTAAAACAATTTTTTGATGTTATACAATTTATTTTGCCAATAGGTATTATCGGACAGCGGGTAATATCGGACAAGCGGTGTTTCGTGCTTTTACCAATGGCAACTGCACTGACTCTGAATTTTACAGAGGGGGGAAACCAGCAGAAATAAGGGGACGCCATTACTAGATTTTTTTGTTTATTTGGTATCAACTAATTTGAGTTTATCTGTTTTTTCGTTTTTTCTTGTGCACGAAGATAAATTCAGAGTACTGAATTTTGCCTAAAGGCAAGTAAATTTAAATTCTTAAGTGTATTGATAACAAAGTGTAACCTTTTACTCAATCTTTTATCCATTAAACCTGATATGGGATTGATAATAGATTTTCGATAGCCAAATTTTCCGAAGGGGTTTAGTCGGCTTATATCAGACATGCTCATGGAGGGTTATATCGGACAAACATTTTTTTTTTTTTTTTTTTTTTTTTTTTTTTATAAAATTGCTTTCCAATAATAGTCCAGTAATAAGCACCAAAAAATTGAATCCCTAACAAATGGTGTTGTATCTAAAAATTTTGGACATGTTGTATGGACCAATGCCACTAGTAAACATCCAAGTTTGCAGATAAAAAAAAAACCTTGTGCAAGAAGAGTGATATCGGAATAATGTACACTTGTCAGACATTCTTCTTATTATACTTAATAGCTCTGCTCCTAGGCATCAGAGAGCAAACGTAGTTAATATCAATATTGCAGAGGATAAAATTTTCTACAAATTTTGTATTTCTAAATTTTTTTTCTACGTTATTTTATCTTTTTACAAAAGATTTCTGCGAGTACCCTTTTCTTATCTTCAATGTGTTTGTAGATGGATCCGTTATGGGTAAAATAAAAAGTATAATCAAATTCTAGATATGGCGACGTTTCGACCGAAGCCGGTCATTCTCAAGCCTAAAAATAAACCAATTTATTTCTTTATATATAGGTTACATACACTGATACATATTTTAATGATTTCATCTTGATAA
>KZ652315.1:61760-74524 GCA_001010745.2 Gerris buenoi
AGAAAAAGGAAATTTTAAGAGTAAAGTGAAAATATCAGACAGAAACTTTATTTATAATTATAAAAAATAAATATATCATGCAAATAAATAATATATATAAACTTGTTTAACGAAATAAATAAAAACAAAATTCTAAATAATTGTATTTTATTATGTCCGATATTAACCCTCCAATATTTTGTATAGGTAAAAATGAAGGCCTTTTTAAATTACATCAGAAAGGAGGAAAAAAAATTCCTAGAGATTATTGCTGTTATAGGTGCTTGTACAACATATTTAAGTATCCTTTGGTACATAGTATGACCAAATTAATTCATTAACAAATCCAACAATTTTAAAAAAGCTTATGTGTCCGATACTACCCGACCTTCCCCTACTATAAACTTAGATGGTTTTGATTAGTTCTATGTAGTCAATTAAAGTACAACTTTGCGAAGTCATGTTTTCGTGAAAACCCTGATTTAATTAGGGAATAAAAGACGTATTAGAAATAATAGCAATGTATGTTTGTGTTCATGTTGAAGAGAAAGTAATAGGCGAAGAGAGGGTTGAAACTTATATGGGACCAACGATAGGATAATTATGACCTACCTTCCAAATTATGTATAATGAAATCAGATGAGTAGTTTTTAAGATATGTTAAGATATGGTTCGCAAAAATAGAGCGTCAGACAGACACGGGACCACCAAAAATGTTGACAGGTGTCTAAAACGTTTTTCTGTCTTTGAATTATTGAAATCGGAGACCTAAAAAGTTTTTGTTCTTCGGAATGATCATAGAGCTGGAAAGCAATACGTTCATCAAAGTTTTTATATAGTTTAAATTTGAATAATTGAATATAAACACGATCAAAATTGGAACGTTCGAAATGGGTGAGACCCGTACGGATGATATACCCTTAAACTCTGAAATCATTAAAACATTTTTTTTAAAAAAATTATTATTGAAAATCTTAGATGGGCCTAATTGATTGTCGCTGGCCAAATTTAACCCACCTCCAAAGGGGTTTTCCCTTTTCTAATAAAATAAAACGTCGAATTAATTAAACGTCCCTTGACGATACACTTTTTTCCGCATCTAAGTATTAATAGGTCTGTTCCATTAAGTAGGATTATGTTTTATTATTTATAAGGATTAATGTGTCATAATAAAAATAAAACAAGCTTTGACGTATGTGACATAAAACCATGCTATCTCTGAGAGGTTTAGAGCAAAAGTTTTTTTGGTGAAAGAAAAAAAAGTTTTTATAAAAGTTCACTGAGGGTATTTATTAAATAAAAATAAATAAATCTGTGAGTGTCATCAGAGCTAGGAAAAACTGTCACTTGGGTGCTATCAGGCCTAAGGTTTTAAAATATTTCAGTGAGAGGGCCGTCACAAGAGTTTATCTGGTAGCGGGTAAATCATGTATAAGTCAGAGCCTGGGGGCTTGACTAACTCATATGATCTGCCATCCTCTCCTAACCCTCTCAGTTCAGCTTACTGAATTATTTCTAACTTGTAGACCTCCTGGCTTGAGCCAGAAAAAAAAATACCAACCAGGGAAAAAAACACGTCGAAAACTTTTCTATTGCAACTTTTTCATACAAAATTCACCTAGGGATGGGGGAAGGGGGAAAAAATGCGTTAATAATAAATATTGAAGAAGAAATGAAATATATAATACTTTCTTGACCGTTATAATTTCATACTCATATCCAAGTGACATATCGAAATGTAAAAGTAGAACTGCCAGTGCTATTTTTTTTTTTTTATCATTACATTTTTAGAAATATTAAAAAAGTTAATATCGCGGAAATATTCAAATACATCCTCATTTTTTTTTATTGGTTTTTGAAAATAATATCACTAATCAAAGATAAGAATCATATTCCCAATCTTTTTTTTACATGTATTATTTGTTTTTTTGTGAGTTTAGTTATTACTGTCTAATTAGATGTATCTATTCATTACTCTTCTGTTATTATTAATGTTTATTTGTAAATATCGGCCATCGATACTGTGCTATTAGTTATTTCTTACTGTGAGTGATCGATATTGTGATATTTGTTACTGTTGGTCAAGGATGATGATATATCAGTAACTATTGCACTTTGATGGTTATGTATTCATTACTTCTTTCATCGATAAAAAATAACTACTTTTTTAAACTTGGCGCCAATTTCTTAAGCTTTCTATGGTGAAAATGTTATAACTCTTCTGTTATTATTTTACTGAGCTATTAGTTATTTCTTACTTTTTGCCATCAATGTTGTGATATTTGTTACTGCGTCGGTGTATTAACTACTCTCTTTCATTGATTAAAAAGAACTCCGTTTTTGTAAGAGGATTTGACCTTTTGTACTTACAATTTCATGTGTACCACGACTCTGCGATCCAAAAGGTTATTTAGGAAGAACAATTATTTTTTATTTAAATAGCTAAATAAATACCTTATAGTTTTAAATGTAAAATCTTATTTTAGCCTTTTAACTATTTAAACAACAAGATAATGACAGAACTTGGAATGATATTAAGTAAAATGGGTTTAAATCTACGTGAGATGAAGGACCAATTAGTTTTAAGATGCGTTGGAAGAGCGTGATTTAGGTCTAAACTATCAAACATCTTTATTTCTTTTAGTTAAAAAGTTTTTGGGATCTCAGTAAAGTTCGGTGTTGTTTTTTGGGGGAAAAATCACATTCCTTCAGTACAGTTCTAAATTCCGAAGTATTCTGGGATTTTATGGATTAAGTTTTAACAGTCCAATATTATTGCATATGTTCGCTTACTGAATTCTTAAATGCTTATTATCTTTGAAAATATATAAGGACCCTTTTCGGAAGTTTTTCATGAAATCGGATAAAATCAGATTTAATCTTATTGAGTTATAATCGTAATCATTCAAATACTAACGAGAAATTACATGACAGATATCCCTTATTTAATTAATGTACTTTAATATTGATGATAACTAGGATACTTTAAATGAGCTACCTCATAAGGCCGAAAGTCAGTTTGAAAAATTGATCCAATCTTTCAAGAGAAGCATTTGCTCTCTTCTTATTTTTAATATTAACTCTTGCACATCCATTTCTACCTTTATACTTTATTCCAAGAATTTCTTTAGTAAGCTCTTAATCTTATTTGTACATCCCTACTCCACTTTTATCCTTTATCTAAATTAAAATTCATAAAATATTGGAATAAGTTTATCCTAAAGAAAAATAATATCAATTTTTTAATTAAATTTTTCTTGTAAAAAAATACGAATAATTTATGGAAACAAGTCTAAGAAAAACAGAAACTTCTTTATAGAAATCAATTTTCATTAATGTGATTACAGGTAAAATGTATCTTGAATAATGTTTTTAAGATTTTCCGTAAATTTTCTTCCTTCTTTGACGTTACTTTACTGGGGTTTAGCCCTAACCAATTAATCGGATTATCCAGTTTCCGCTTATTTTATTTTTTTACTTCACTTTATTTAGGCCCATTAGAGCAGCCCTTTTTAAACCCTTTCTAAATTAAAAGTCAAGTTTCTTTGGTTTATTTTTTTTATTTTTTTACCCGTGTTCTATCTTATCCACTCTTCTCTTTTTGGCTGTTTTTTTTCTCCAGAAAATATTTTAAAGTCAAAGTGGGGTAAGTAAAAGAAAAACAAGTAAACTAAAATAAACGACAAACATTAATTAAATAATCCTTGCAAGAGCTAAGAGACAATGCTAATTAAGAATAATGATCAGAAAAAGTAACTTAATTCGTGTTGCAGAATTTTAAATTAGTTTATAAAGTCTTATTTTTCCTTAAAATATACTTATTTTTTTTAGGGGCAGAGTTAAGCGAAGAAATGTTCTAAATTTTTGCTTTGCTAACAAAGATATTCATAACTAAGATAAACTTTTGATGTAGCTGTATATTATATGAAGGTACTAGTTGGATTTCCATGCTTCGCTGCTAAGTATGTTATTTTATTATTATTTATTTTGCTTCCCAGCTTACCGAAGGTATTGGAAGCATTGTGTTTTTGATTATTTGGGTTTATAAACTAAAAAATCGGTCAGAGACAACTCAGACAAACTTTCTCATATATGTACATTTAATTACTATTGGAAATTTCATCAAAAAATACCATAAAAATAACTTCCCCCGGGCGGGGAATCGAACCCGGGCTCTCTCTATCCGCGTTTTAAGCACTTTTCTCAGGAACTAGATTTTCCCGGGAAAACGGCTTATATCATTAAATTCGTATTTAAATGGACTACATTTTAGAATTTTTTAATCAAAATCGTCGGAACCGTTTTCGAGAAATAATTTTTTTTCGTGTTTTTTCAGGGTTTTTTGGGGGGTAGCGCCCTCAAATTTGGAGTTAAAATTCATTTCTCGATTTCGCCTCGAGGTATGATTTTTCTGAACGTGTATGCCAAATTTCGTCAAAATCGGCCCAGTAGTTTAGGCTCCAGGCGTCTGCACAGACGACAGACAGACGACGGACAGACATTTTTTAAAAACCACTTTTTTGGACTCAGGGGACCTCAAAACGTGTAAATCCATCAAAATCTCAAAATCGAATTTTCGCGCCATCACAATACTTTCTCTTTATATGAGAAAGTAAAAAGCTTTGATTTGTATCGAAGCGTTGTTTGATTGATTGTCGAAAAGCATTGTAATAATTATACTTAGCTATATCATTTTGACCCATAGGTCTTCCTTTCCTTATTACTATTCCCTCTACCCTTCCTATGAATCAATTATAATTTGAAAAAACTCCCTAATTAATATTGATTACGACTTATGAATGAGCATTTGAAAATGTAAGCCTTCCGCGAATAGATTAGGTTTTTTCCTTGAGTACAAGTAATGCAATTGGACCCGGAGATATCATCATCTTGAATCAAGATGGCGTATCTAAAAAGATGTCTTGCGTACACCATACCTACTAATACTTAGCATGATAAACATACCTACAAACTTTCATGGTCATAGGTTCAGTGGATTCAGAGGCATCATGAAGAGTCAGTGAGTGGTATTTGGATTATTCTTATGTATATTATGTACTTAGATAGTAGTAGTAGTTTAGTAATTCCTACTAGAATAGGTAGGACGAACCACTTGTTCGAACCTTGTAATTAGGCCATCTTTTAGGCCCTTTTTACGCCCCATGGTAGAGAGTTCCAGCCACTTCACACATCATACATTTGTACATTGTACCGCCGAAGCGAGTATGATAAGATCAATATAGTGAGCCATATAAATCAGAGTCACGGCGAGGAATCGAACCCCACCTTGTTCCGCTCATGATTCAGTGATTGCCGAGCAGACGTGGTAAGTAATTTAACCCACACGGTCTCGCTGGCTCTCCATGTACATAGATAAATCATCATATTATTCTTTGAGAGTAAACTAGTAAACTCTCTTAAGTGAATCTGTGGAGTTCACCTTAAGTAGTCTATGCAGGTACCATATACCTGCCATACGAGTGTAGTAAGGAGCAAGTTACACTAAATATTACTCGAAACTTCTACGTTTAAGGAGCCACTCTGCCCTTACCTTATTATAACATAATAG
Source organism: Gerris buenoi (assembly GCA_001010745.2). NCBI lineage: Eukaryota > Metazoa > Arthropoda > Insecta > Hemiptera > Gerridae > Gerris > Gerris buenoi. The sequence continues at coordinate 67,309 of KZ652315.1, forward strand.
AACTAACTTTATTAATAGAAACTAATTTTGTCCGAAGGTATAGGCAGACATTATCACTGTTCTCTAAGTTTCTATCTACTTTAACAGTGTCACTAACTAATTCACCTTAGAGTTGAAAATTTTGTACTCTGACAATATTTTGACCAATGAGGAATTTTTGTGTAAGGTGGAATTAATTATTGTGATAGTTCAGTCACATTATTTTGAAGATTTTATTTTTTCACGATTATTTGTATTATCAAATAATAACTTATATTTTTAATTTTAAATGAAATATATACTGAAAACCATATGACCTACAAGGTAATTGAGTATTATAAGGTAAACTGGAAATCCCAACAAAAGCACTAGTGTAAAAAAATAAGCCAAGTCTCGTGTAAAAAGTAGTGAGATCATAGGTTTAGCCAAGTCTCCCACTGTCCGAGTAAGTTCCACTAGGTCTAATTTATCCAGTGCAAGAACATGATGTTTTTCTGTTCCTCTCTCTATTCTCTTTTCCAAATCACTCTACACGTTTAAATTTAAAACCCTCTCTGACTTGGCAAATTCACACCACAAAATTAATTCAAATAATAAATATTATTTTTTCATTTGAGCGTCGCAGCACAAGAATACGAATATGTATACAACACTGCATTTAATTTTAGCCTCTTTGGGGTGTGAATTTGCCAAGTCAGAAAAGTTTTTAAATTTAAACGTGTAGAGTGATTTAGGAAAGAGAATAGAGAGAGGAACAGACAAACATCGTGTTCTTGCACTTGACTTGACTAAACCTATGATCTCACTACTTTTTACGCGAGACTTGGCTTTTTTTTACACTACAGTCTATAAGATTAGAGTTGGCACAATCAAAAGGCGGGAAAATTTTGAGGGAAACGATTTTATTGGTCCCCCATGTTGAATGCAACTTCAGAAAAAAATGCTCTACTCTACCCCTGTTCCACAAAAAAAAAATATAACATGGCAACACCGATTTTCCCTTTTTATAACCCCAAAACTACCTCCACATTTGTTGTTTCCCCAATTGTTGTTCCCCCCAATTTGCCGTGAGTTGGTTCCATTAAAGGATGGTACGGCTGTGCTCGACTTGGCGGGGGCACTGCTCCCCAGATATTTGATTTGTTTTGAATTTCGCAATATTCCGATATAGTTTACCGAACTACTAACACGTGCTTCAATTATGAAGTGTTTTTATGTGAACGCATTTAGAGAAAAAAACCCAGAATTTCGAGAAAAAAATGAGGAAATTAAGAAGATGCCAAAAATTATGTGGCTATATCCATCAAATAATTTTTGGAGATACGGAGAATTAATGGCCTTATTTGTGGTGACGTTATTCTACCCGAATGGAATGAGAATAACATAGGATATTATTCAAGTTGTTATATAAAAGCATCAGAGTTAATAAGGAAAATGCATGGAATACAACCAGCTTCGTTCCCCTAATGCAATGGCACATACAAAGTTTTAGAAGAGTATGTATGCAAGATGTACTCGTTAAAAATACCGATATCAACAAAAAACAAATGCGCTGCAGAACTTGCTTCTGTATTACTCTTGGTATATAATTGATGTTATAGACTATTGGTAGCTTATAAGGAACTCATGGATGTAATGCTGGAAAGACAATACAACGCGTAGGCGTAGCTAACCCAATCAGTCTTTGGAACAAGGAAAGGGCTTATAGAACGGATAATGAACACGAAAGAGAAAATAACAACTAAAGTTAGAATACGCAAATTTTTATCTTTAGTACCGCAGATACACGTACACGAGTAGACATGTGGAAGAGAAAGAGCCATTGTAGTGTAGGTGTTGGGACAAAGATTTAAATCTCGAGTTATTAGATTTCGTTGCATTTTCAGAGATTTTGCAGCGAAGAAGATTAAACTATAAAGTGAATTGTAGTGTAAAACAAATGATTTGTGGTTCTAAGTCGTGTATTACTTACCATACAGAAATCGTGGTAATCCCATACAATACTGCTCGAAACAAATATTTTGAGATTGGTGGAGTACTTATTGAAGCTTTGCAATTATTAATATTGCAAATTGCATTTGGTCGGCGATGGCGTTTCTTGTTCCTCGATACATTATTAGATGTGGGTAACATATTATAAAGTTCTTATCTTCATTCCAACGTATTTACCATAGCTATTAATCAATTGGGGATTAATTAATCACGCTCATCATGTAGACTGTAGACAGTGCCTTTCCTCTAGTTTTGAAGGTCAAGTGTGCCAAATTTCATTAAGCTCAGGAACTAATTCAATCCGTACATTTGAGAATGATTTTTGATTATTACTTTCTCATATAAAGAGAAAATATTGTGATGGCTCAAAAATTCAATTTTGATGGAGTTACACGAGGCCTCCTAAGTCCTATAAAAGATGTTTTTATTTTTTAATTTCTGTCTTCGCAGATGCCTGGAGCCTAAACTACAGGGCCGATTTTGACAAAATTTGGTGTACATGTTCAGAAAAAACATACCCTGAGGCGAAATCGCGAAACGAATTTTAGCTCCAAATTTGGGGCACTACTCCCCAAAAACTCTGAAAAAAATTTTTTTTGAAAACGGTTCTGACGATTTTGATTAAAAAATTCTAAAATGTAGTCCATTTAAATACGAATCTAACGATATACGCCTTTTTCCCGGGAGAAAATCTAGTTCCCGAGAAAATAGCTTAAAACGCGGACGGAGAGAGTCCGGAGTTTCCCCGCCCAGGAGAAATTATTATAAAATGTTCAATAATAATTCAATTTACATACGAAAACTAATAAATGAAAAATATTGGGCTAAGTAATTATGAACTCGTATATGAGAAAGTTTGTCTGAGTTGTTTCGGACCGATTTTTTTTCCTTTGTTGATTTGAGATACCTTAGAAGACTCGAATTAACTTTGTCTAACTCATGTCCGACCAAACGATGTGAGGACATAAACCTCTCATATATTATGGCATTTATCAATTTTACTTTTTATGGTCCAATATATGAAATGAAAACAAAATTATAGTTTGCATTGAATATCTATGGCGAATTTCTCTTCTTGAAAAACGTTTATTTTCCAAAGCTGATATTTAGTCCAAATGTAAATAAAATGGAATTATTTTGTTCCTTTTTCTACTTCTCTTTCATCATTGTCGAAACTTCTTGCTAAAAGTAACACAAAGGTTAACAAAACATACTTAGAGATTTAAATGAGAAACATACCTTTATTTCATTCTGTAGATATTTTCCTGTCGTACATTATCAAATACTTTTAATGAAAATTGGGAAATGTTAGATAGAGAGAGATTTTTTGTAGATGGTTGTTCAAAACCTCTGCCAATTTTATTTAATTGACTATTGTGAGTGGTGCGGGAAAGGTATACCCATGATTGTCAAGCCTGGACTAGGAGCAATGCGATGGTCTTCCACCCACCAGCTTTATTAAATTCACATGTGACTTTTATAGGTGTTTTTTTTTCTCTCTCTCCCACTCTTTCCTTTTATTTTTAGGCTTCATGAATATTTGATGTCTCTATTTTCCTCTGTCTCCACTCTCGTTTAAGCATCCCTCTGGTCCTTCAAGTTGTGTTTTTAATAACCAATAACTGGGAATACTGGATATTGGAAACGTATAAAGGAGAATATTGGCAAACACAAAAACTAAATATTTTCCTCCTCTGAATTCATCAATATATTAAAGAGAACACAACTGATCTAAATGAAATAGATTCATGTTTGCAATTTTTACTATATCTCTATTTCAAAATTGAAAATGAAACTTCTTATACAACTTTAAGATATAGCTTGTAAATTGTTTCAGATTTATTTATTTATTTTTTTTTAAACTGATTTTTAATTTTCATTTAATATAAATAAGAATTTTAGAATATAAAATTATTTATTAAAAAATGTGAAACATGTTTTTTATGGACTTAATACGAAAAACTAGGGCTTAACATGAAGCATAAAACTCCCGTATTGGATAAAATAAACTAATAAAAAAGTAAAATAAGTAAACCGTTCCATGTAATAAAACTAATCTCGTTAATGGATTAATCGAAATTACTACATGGGAATTTATCCATGATATACATATAAATGGATATTTCCAATTAAAATTTTTAATTTTATACTTTTTTTTTTTAGGTACGTTTCAAGGAATTTGGTTTCACAATATTATTTTTGAATTTTTCATCAATATTCGAAATAATCGGTTTGAAAATATTTTGGAAATTAAGAAAACAAAGAGGAGTAACCGTCTAAAGAAGGTATACGGAGTATTCTTCTTTAGATTGTTACTCCCCTTATAAAAACATAAGTGTGATATTCCTTCGTCCCAAAGTACACCCACTTGTCTTCACAGACTACAAATAGACTAGAGACGGAAGAGAGACTACAGACAGACTAGAAACGGAAGAGAGACTACAGACAGACTAGAGACGGAATACAAACTACAGACAGACTAGAGACGGAAGACAGACTGCAGGCAAACATTATTTAAAAACTACCTTTTTGGACTCGGGAGACAATACATTCTCAAGACGTAAGAGACGTTTGTTTGTAATACAATTAACTACTAAAAAATATTCTTGTTAGTCTAACTATCATCGAAGCAATTACAAAAGAAGTAAGTAATTGAGAAGTATTAGTTTTATGGAAATAAAGATGAATGTACTGAAAAATTTCCAGGGTAATCAATCACAAATGTCGTAGTTTTTAGTGTATAGTTAAACACTCGAATAAAAAGTCTTAACTATACTTAACTCATGGTATATATAGGTATTATAAATGTAAATTTCATGAAGCGACAATCAACTCAGAAAATATTCTCATTTAATTATTGTTAGTTCTATATACTATTTATAGATTGTTGTACTCATAGATTAAGCATCTATGTTCGTCAAAACGTCCGACAAAAATAAACTTTAACTGAGTGAAAAAAAAAAAAAAAAAAAAAAAAAAAAATCTATATAATTTGAAAAAGATAACTCGTGACACCTGCTTCTTAGAAGTAATTTATTCTTATTTAATAAATTATGACTGTCTATTTGTAAACAATTTCTAGGAAGAATTACTCATTAAATTACTCTTTATCTTTAGTATATTATCTGGTACATGTTTACTATAATTATTGAGTAATCACTGTCTAGGGTTTTAAATTTGGTTGATAACTGATTATATTTGTGTTTTTTACAGGTATTGACACAGTGATCTCATGCTGAGAAGCTGAAAGGTGAAGTAAACTCTCTTCCCCGAGTACTCAGGTATGTTGATAAGATAACCTTAGCACCAGTCACTTTTTTTCCAAGGTACCTTGTCATACTTGATTATTACCTTCCTTAGAAGATATTCAGTAGTGATAATCAGAGGTTGTAGCAGGTTCTTTCTTCACATTCAAAATTACGATGAAACTTAAGAGAGAATTTGACTGTGATCTTTTTTACTTGATAAGAGAGTGAATTCTTTATGCAATATCATTACGTATTAAGTTTTTGCGATTAAATTTTAATTTAAATTAAATTATAATTATTACTAACTTTGGGAAACAGACAGAGAAAAATAGACTCCAGAACCGGGATTTGAACCACGGGCCTCTATATTTCCAGTATAGCGCTCTACCAACTAAGCTACACTGAAGAATAATTTCCTCTGTCGTTAATGATACCTAGTCCCGAATTTAAGCTTTCAATTTTTCCACAAGTCTGAGAAGTCAACATTAATGACATAGAACTAGACCGAGACATAACGCTGATATAGAGGCTCGTGGTTCAAATCCCGGCGCTGGAGTCTATTTTTCTCTGTATGTTTCCCGTAGTTAATAATAATTATAATTTGATTTAAATCATTATGTATTTATAATAAAATATATAAGATTGTTTCTGAATTCATACGCCCTAATACGCATGCCTTGGTCTTTTTACATCTTCTACCAAACTTTATTTTCTTGTAACACGACAAGCATACACTTCCTATTTTCTGCTATTCAAATTTGGGATGTTTTTGTTTGGAGGGTGGTTTCTGGCGAATGTAGTAACCACTTTTATATACCACGGAATACTTATAAAACTATAGATGGGTAACAATTAATTTCTTTATACATTAAAAAATTTCAACTTTTTTTCTGTTGTCACAATTTACACAAACTTTCTCTTTTCTGCAATTCAAACTTGGGAAGTCAGCGATTAAGGGATGGTTTCTAGTGTTATAGTAACCACTTACATATAGCACGGAGTAATTTAAAACAAAACCCAGAAATAAGTTTTATCATTAAATAAAATGTTAAATATGTAGTTTATTTAGCCTCCTCCCGCTTTGACAAGACTTATCTTACACCAACCTCACTGTACTAGACCGTTTGACTTCCCTTGTACATGCAGTTCCGTTCTTGAAAAAGTAGACTCTATCAAATACCTTGGGGTAATGATAGATTCTAACTTGAATTGGAAACTCCACATCGACTGGGTAGTAAAAAGAATCAGAAAAACATTTTACAGTTTTATCCAGATAAGAAACTTTGCTAACAAGTCCACACTAAAAATTATATACCATGCCCTCGTAGAATCAATTTTAAATTATTGTATACTATCTTGGGGAAGCGCAGCCGGAACTAATTTAGAGACGTTATCAATAGTACAAAAAACTGTTATTAAAATTATTTTGAAAAAATCAGTAAGATACAGCTCGGTACTTTGCTATCAAGACTTGATGGTGCTTCCTATTCATCTGCTTTTTATGAAAGCATCCCTGATATATTTTTTTAACCATGAAAAAACTGACGTACATCATAATTATTCAACTAGACATAAAATAAACAATAAAGTACAAATTCCTCACTGTAAAACAACAAAGAAACAGAGACACGCTGCGTACTTAGGACCAAAATACTACAACCAGCTACCTGACAACCTCAAACAAACACAAACAATTAACACTTTTAAGCATAAACTAAAACCCTACCTATTCTCACTAATTTCAACAGATAGCAACACTTAAAAATACTGATGACAACATCAATGAACTATATTATAAATAAACATCATAAAATAATAACTTCAAAAAATAATCACTTTTTATTTTAATAAATACAAAAATTCTTAAGAGACGAGGCCCTCGCTCTAGAGTGTTTCACTCTACTGAGGGTCTTACCAAACATATTCTTTTTAAAAAAATAAAAAATAAAATGGGCAAACTATTAAAAAATATTATAATATCTATGTATATTTATGTA
>KZ652315.1:124826-139524 GCA_001010745.2 Gerris buenoi
AACATAATAACGTTTATGATATCAATGCCATTAGATATTCGCTCGGAAATTACTTAGCGAACAGTCTATTCTTTTTGCAATCGTATACAGGATGTGACACCACCTAGAGAATATTCCATATTGGGTAGCAATCAGTTTTCAAACGTGTTGGTAAAGATCGATATTTTCGTGAACTTGCACTACCATTCAGCTCAAATAACCTTAATCCTAGTCAGGCTGAATAAATTGGAAAGAGATAATGGTATGGCAATTTGGTGGATATCCAGACGATACACTAAATCCACGTTAGTACAAAATATTTTGGATAAAGTATCAAAGGCAAAATGTTTCGTTAAGCCACAGAACCTTCCCCCAACGGAATCAGCTGTCAACTACCATAACCATAGTGTCAATGCATGTCTGCAAATTCGCAAATGGAAACAAATGCAAGAAGGCTTGAAACTCAAAGACTATACATGAGTATACATGAAAAAGGGCATGATCCAGTACATAATAAGTACCTATTTTGAGAGCAAACTATCTTTTTTACGGAAAAAAATATAGCGAAATAGAGAAAAAAAAGGGAAAAATTCAGCCGCCATCTTGGATTTTGATTGATTTCCTGGGCCCTGGTTATTCATGCTTCAGTACATTATAAGTACCCATTTTGAGTGCAAACAATTTATTTTACGGCAATAAAAGCAACAAAATAGAAAAAAATTGTTAAATTCTGCCGCCATCTTGGATTTTGACTGATTTCCCGGGCCGGGATTAATGGGGATTTTGAGTATGTTAAAATACACACTTTTTTGCACACTATAATGCAAAAAGAATCATTTGTGTTGCAATTTTGCCGAGGTTAAATTTTATTTTGACTGGACTATAGTTTTCACAGTTAAATATACTGTATTTTTTAAGAGGTTGAAATAGAAATTGTCTTAGGTAATTTTTCCCCCTTTTGTCTTAAATGAGTTTGATTTTTTGCCCGTAAACTTTTTCAACGAACACTTGTACATAAGGGCAAGAAAGAACTGATTTTTCTATCCTTCTAGTATTCACATACCTTCTGTTTGAATTGAGGACCCGTGGAGGTGGAGTGTGAGCACTGTTATTCCTTTTAATAATCTCAAAGTAATCCTTTTAATAACATCATCCATCAACGTTTTCTACAGACACTTGTCATAAGGGCAAGTAAAAACTGGTTTTTACACATGCTAGTTATATTTAGATAGAATGTATGCTGAAATCGACAATAATATAAAGATATAAAAACTCATATAGGCCTAGCCTAATAAGACCACACCCAGAGCTGAGTGCATTCATTCTTTTATTTTTGCCATTTGTACTTGGTATTGCACTGTACTTCTTAAACATCTATTTAATGTTGCACCTTAGATGTCTAAATTTATGTAATTTTAAATTCTCGTGTTGTATAGGGAAATAAAAGCACTCCTGTAGTTTATTAACTTAATTTGCTTGAATAGTGTAGAGCAGCACTAAAACACTTTCAAAGTTCTAGTTAAACTTTTGACGTTTTTCATTTTTTATATCAAATTAAAAATTAAAAGATCCTATCAGTAGAAAAGCGTTCTTGATTGTCTCCAACAAGAAATATGTACACGATTTACACGATTAAGTGACCTTAATTTCAAATTTGGATTTGTACTAGACGTTGAAAATTTATTAAACAAGGATAATGTTGATAACGACCTTGAAAACAATTGTAAAAATTTGGGTGAATTTTATAATACAGATTTCAATGGAATAGAACTCTTTATCGAAATAACGTGACTGAAAAATGTTACTCCGCAATAGAAAAGAAATTGAACCTAAAACTCCATTAGAATTACTTACTTTTATAATCTCGTATGGAGAAGATGTTTTCTCTTTTAGTTTTCGTATAGAGAACCTGAGAGTGGGCTCTTCAAATACTCCTGACTATCTCAGTTTCAATTGCTAGCTGTGAACGTTCATTCAGCAAATTAAAATTAATTTTGACATATCTACAATCAACGATGGGACAAGATCGCCTAAATGACCTAGCATTTTTAAGTGTGGAAAGAGAAAAATTTGAAATGATCAACTTTGATGATATTATTGATAAATTTGCTTCATCAAAAGCAAAGAAAATGTATACATAGTAATTAGTTTTATTAATGTATTATAGTCATATTAATATTAAATATATGTATCTCCTTAGAGATAATAAATATTTACTTTCTTATTGTTTTAAAACTGCGTGTTTTTTTTTTAAATATTTCTTTATAAATATGTAAGATAAATAATAAGTACCTATCTTTTGAACTAATTATAGATGATCATATACATTTCAAAATCTAGTCTTGTTTTCTCAACTACATTTTTTGTTTCAAATTTAAAGCGAAGCTTGAGCCTATGACTTTATTTTTTTAATAATTTGGGAGTATATTTTACATATTACATTATACAGTTTTCGAATGGGGGCGCTAAAAAGGTATTGCGCCCGCGAGTTAAGCTCGCTACGCNAATATATATAATAATATGGAGTATATTTATATAAAACAAATCTGCATTTAATATTTATGATCAATCAATTTGTAACATACTGAATCTAACTTTTTCTGAATCTTTTGAACGTAAGGTAAACTGGATTTTGTCTCTTTATTTACGAAAGGTACATTTCTTTAAGGTTAAGTATATTACAGTAGTGGAGATGTAGTTTTCAGTGGAAGTTTTCACATTCTTTGGAGATCTTTCCTTGACCCTTTCTTGGATGTTTTTATAGAGGTTTTCTTGGATGCTTCTTATCTCTTCTTATCTTGATATAAAGGCAACTTTTGCAGGCCCGTTTTAGACGTCCACTGCACCCTGGGCACCCCGTCACAATGAGCCCCCCCCCCTACATTGGAGTAAAAATATAATTATTGGAATACCAAAAGTGACTAAATAATTAATATACAGGATGGTCCAAAAGTCCCCCCCCCCCTTCTAATTTTCGATTGGTTTGAGATAAATTAATGAAACTTAAAGGATCCTTACCATGTGAAGGGAAGTTTTTATTTATGCAATCACACACTAGGGGCAACCACCTACTTTTTCCTCAGGTACCCAACTTCAAATTACAAATTGGAGTGTATATTTTTGATAGCATATTTGGATTCTACGGTAAAAATAATCAAATTTTACTTAATACTTTTTTTATCTCCAATATTTTGCCCCCTATATGAGCCATAATTATAAAAATGGTACATTTCAGCGACTGGGAGCAAAAGAGGTGGGGGAGACTTTTGGACCACCCTGTATAAAAATGATTCATATGAAAACTCCTAAAATGTTTGATATATTTTACATTCATATATTTTTTAGTAAATATTTGTTTGCATTCCGGTTGAAGAGGCTGTTGTATTAAATTGCCATCAGTAACAATGAACAAGATGCACTGCTATCAGATATACTGGGCAAATTTACAGTTCCTGTTCCAAAATCAGGTTTGCTTGAGGGATAACATTAAAAAATCTTTTAATTTGTGTACCTTTTTAAATGGTTTTCTTCCTCAGCATGTTTTTTAGCAGCCCGTTTTTGGAACTCCGCACCACTAGGTATTTTTAAAACTCATGATAATTTAAAATAATTAACTCCAGTAATAGAATGTTAGGTACGTAAGCAGTAACTCAGTTTAGGGATAGAGGGTCCGTCGTAGTCCGTCAAGGAAAATCCCACACGATCGAAACCCATCAGACGAATACGGGGGACTGGGGGGTGGATGCCGAGTCGCTACGAGAAAGATTTTTATTTTGGCCGAAATATCTAAAACTTATGTTAGGCTATTTATTAATTACGCATCGTTTAAAATAAAAAGTAAGTAGCTGAACAAGCAGTCAGCAGTCCGATTCAAAATCGCATCGAATTATAAAAATAATTTATTAAAATACAAAATTAATTTTATAATTTTTTATTTCGAATTAATCAATGTCTTAGTTATCTAAAACAGAGGTAAGTGAGAAGGGAAGAGTGAAACCAACAGCTAAAACATGCCCATTTATATTTTTTGCCCTTGCAAAGTTTAGCTGTGCCCCCCTCCCCCTTTAACCATTTGATTTGACCAAACGTTTTGCGCACCTAAACCTCTTGCGCCCCTGGGCTCGTGCCCATCGTGCCCCTATAGTTAAATCGGCCCTGACAAACTCATTAATAATAATAATAACAATCGTTTATTTTTAACCAATAAATTAAATACAATATAAACATAAACATTTATAACAAAATAGTAGCCTTGGTCAGTAGACCGTCAGGTGAACAATGATAAATTTTTTTTTTTTTTTTCCTTGGGGCAATGACAATAATAAGTACTATTACATCACTCAATTCTTGATATAGTCTATATTCATAGTCTATGTCTTAGGGCAAAATAGCCCTACATTAAAAAAAAGTCCAGAGTCCATGGCAAAATGTGTAAGTCACAAGAAGTAAAATGTTTAACTTTCTCATCATGTTATGTGAGTAATCCTACAAATTTGACCAATTATATCTTTAAACCTATTAAAACACATTAGTTAAAGAAATAGTGTGTTGGCTACACACCGGAATCTATACTATACTTCGTCATAAACTACGATAAGACTCAGAGAATTACAAAACAAACGGATCTTAGTTTTTATTTTTTAACACTGACAACAAAAACATAAACATGTCAAACTCAAAATTATAAAAAATCATAACATNATAATTTGGGAGTATATTTTACATATTACATTATACAGTTTTCGAATGGGGGCGCTAAAAAGGTATTGCGCCCCGGGCGCGAGTTAAGCTCGCTACGCGTCATGTCATGTGTGGTCAATAGTTAGATGGGTGGCCGCCACCTCTGACCAGACAGATCTGTGTTCCCCAGACTAAGCACCCCTCAATTTCCACCTATCATTATGTAAATAAATGGGAACCATGGTTGATACTCTCATGGTAGCTTGATAGTAATCGATGGAACGAGTCCAGAATCATAAAGACATGGTTTAGCGACCCACACTTCACTCATATTATTTGAAGGATTTGGTTATCGATTCAAGGCTACCCAGGTTTATTCTTTGTAGTCTATTTAAATGTTAAAATTTCTGTATTGATCTAGACACCCAGATTAAGATTATAATACATTTTTGTAACAAACTCCAGGCTGGGCACCCCATCACAATGCGCTCCTCTCCCCTTCGTATAGAGAACCTGAGAGTGGGCTCTTCAAATACTCCTGACTATCTCAGTTTCAATTGCTAGCTGTGAACGTTCATTCAGCAAATTAAAATTAATTTTGACATATCTACAATCAACGATGGGACAAGATCGCCTAAATGACCTAGCATTTTTAAGTGTGGAAAGAGAAAAATTTGAAATGATCAACTTTGATGATATTATTGATAAATTTGCTTCATCAAAAGCAAAGAAAATGTATACATAGTNTCTTCTGGTTTTATTTTGACACGCAAAAACATTTCTTCTATGTCACCAACTACTGCAAATTGTTTTTCACGGAACGGTAATATAACTCCAAGCACAGAGTTAAGTAAATCAGGTCCTGTCATTAAATTATCGTTAAATGACACTCCGTTAGATTTTGCTCTAGCATCAAAAACAAAACGAAATTTATTAGGCTTACTGGGGTGTTTAACGGCGAAGTGTGCTAAATACCACGTTTTGTCTGGTTCAATATCTGCCTCATCGTCACTGAGGATTCTAGCGTATCCTTTCTTCAAGAAGTTTTCTATCTGTTCACAATATTTGTTCGCAAATACTTCATCTTTATCCATCTTCTTTTCAACCGAGTAAAGCCTATGTAGTGCCATAGTCTTACTTTCAGGAAATCTTGTTTCTTCATTTTTCCATAGCAGTCCGATTTCCCAGTACTTGTTTTCCAATTGCTTACACGTTGTTTCCATAAGCTTTAACCCTCGTTTGTCTGTCGGTGACATAACTTTATCACCTGGTTTTATTAGACTGTCTGCAAGAATGCTCTGGCGAAGCAACTCTTCTAGATCAGCATCTTCAGTATAGTAGTGATGTAAATATTCAGAATCAACCCTATCTTTTATTAGCGACATATTTCCGTGGATTACCCATCCTAGCTTAGTTTTTGACGCAAAAGGTGCATTACTTGGCCCCTGCACCACTTCTCGAGCTATAGTGAGGTCTATATGTTCTTGTCCTATAAGCACCTTAGGTTTGACATTATCTAGATCTGGGAGTGGAACTTGTTCTAAATACTTCCAGCGCTTAGCACACTTACTTGCACTAACAGAATAACACGGTAAATTTAACTGTGATATTGTTCTTACATTGGCTAGCTCAAACACAGTGTCATCTGCCTTTCCTTGAATGCGTAAATTGATTTTCTTAGATTTATTGTCCTCATAACAGCTGGAATTAGTCCAAAACATCTTTAATGGCTGAACTGAGCCTAGTACCCCTACTTCTTTTGCAAGCTCAGCGTCTATGAGACTTACTGTGCTGCCTTCGTCAAATAATGCGTAAGCTTCTATGGTTTTCTTTTCACCTATGATAGTAATTGGTGCTACTCGAAGTAATACTCGTTTGCCGACAGCCCTAGCTTGTAGTGAGTGTTCTTGTTCTTCATCGCCATTTGTTTCCTGATCGTGATCGTAATTTCCATCATCCACCACCTCTTCGTTGATGACGTCTTCTTCGTCTCCATCTACTTGTAAGTTACACTTTGTTCTTTCACTAGGTATGGCATGAAGTAGAGGGTGGTGAAATTTTGGACAGTCGTTTGTACCACATTTTTTCTTGAAACGACAATTTCCTACACGGTGAGGAGATCTAATGAGACATGCAAAACATATCCTTTGTGATTTAGCCCATTCCCATCTCTCGTTAACACTGAGAGCTAGAGATTTTTTACATTTACTTATCATATGTGCATTATTTACTGAACAGAAAGCACAAGAACTTGTATGTCTTTTCTCTAACTTTTCAATATCGTTGGCTACGAATACATTTTGCCGGTTTGTCTTCGAATAGTTATTATCTTTTGTTAGCTGATCAGATTTGCGAAAACAACGTTCGGAAAAGTTTGAAGGTCTAAATAGTACACTGGCAACTGAAGCTTCTTCTTCTAGCCACTCTGAAAAATGTAATAATGTCGGCAAAGTTAGACCTCGACTTCGTACTTTTTTGGCCCATTCATATTGAAAATATACAGGTAATTTTGACAGAAGTTCTCTCAACAACGTAGGATTTGTGATGTAAGCACTTAAATTTAGTGATGCAGCTGTTGTGGTCATATTTTGAATCATTGTTGCAAAGTTTATTAGACTGTTCGGATTTTCACTATGAACTTGTGGTAGTGATCGAGCTTGGCTGATCATCGTTTCTATTATAATTTCAGGCCTACCAAATCTAGTTTCTAAGATATTCAATACAGTGCTTAAATTACTTGGTGATACAAATAATGATTTTACAGCTATTAAAGCTTTACCTGTCAAAGCACGATATAAACGTACCATATTTTCTTCGTCGTTGAACTTACATTTTTGAGATGAACTGCGATAAAGTGATATAAACATTGGCCAATCTTCTGGGTTACCTGAAAACGTTGGTAGTTTTCGACCTAAAATTTGTTTGTTTGCCGTTTTCTCAGCGCTCGTTTTTGCTAAGGTTTGAAATGCTTCGGTAATTGCTTGAGTCGCTGTAGTAAAATCTTTTATTAGGTTCGATGAAGATGGTTCTTGGTATTTTTCTTGATGTGCTGTGTTGATTACCGAAGTCGGGTCGTTCGTGTATTTAATCACTTCAAGCGGTTTGGTGTGAATCAATTTTTGTATGGACGAGACCTCTTCCACCGCTTCATTTTGCATCACCGGCATTTCCCAATTATTATGCACATCAACGTCAGATGTTGCGTAATTTTCCCCGCAACCAAAAGATAGTGGCTCTTTTAGCCAAGAACTTACTTTGTCGTAGTACGGTACTTCTTTCATGTCTACTAAGTCTAGATTTGTCGATGCCTTAGAGCTTACGGACCTTACCGATGTTGCTCTGAGGGCTGCTTCCGCTTCGATCAAAGCTATTTGTCTTTTTAATTCATTGCTTTCAGCTTCAGCTTTTTTCATTTCTATTTCTTTTAGCTCTTTTTCTTTCTCTAGTATCGCTATAGCTTTAAGCTTTTCTATTTCTATCTCTCGTAATTTCTTACTACTATTTTTCGAAAGTTTCGAACTTACTACTTTATTGATTGATTTCACTGGGTCTGTTTCATGTTCGTGAGTTTCTTTAGTGAGATATTGACATGGATCATACCTGTCTGGTGGCTTTCCTGCTGTTTGTCTCGTACTCTTCCTCACCGGATAACTATTGGCTTTGCTCATTTTGAACTAAACGATTAAATTTACGTCAAAATTTTGTACGTTGGTTCAAAACGCGTCGCGAACCCAAAGGACCAGCAAATGTGTTGGCTACACACCGGAATCTATACTATACTTCGTCATAAACTACGATAAGACTCAGAGAATTACAAAACAAACGGATCTTAGTTTTTATTTTTTAACACTGACAACAAAAACATAAACATGTCAAACTCAAAATTATAAAAAATCATAACAAATAGTTTTTTATTTTATAAAGAATCTAAGTACAGTAGAGCGTCGATTATCCGAACTAATGTTTTTTGGGGTGGTTCTGATAATCAAAAATTCGGATAATCGAAATTCTCTAAAAATTAAAAGGGAAGATGTAAAAATAAACAAACTAAATGTTTTTACCAAAAAGACTGTTCTTTAATATCTAGTTGGTAGTGAAAAACGATATAAGTTGTATCACCTAATATTAATTTGGCATAAAGAAGATTGTCCTACTCGTCAGCTGAATTTTTTATAGCTAATGCCTGACCCGTTTCACCTTTTCTCAGCTGCGTAATAATTTCCATTTTATCTTTTAATGAAAGCACTACTCGTTTCCTTTTTCTCAACATGTTGAAAGTTTTACTTAAAATATCTGACCACTAACTAATTTAATGTATACCTCAGAATGAACAATTTAAAACTGAGAGCATTGACATAACCGAACAGAATGGAAAGGTATTAAGTGGAAAAATACTGCAAATGATTCCAAAAATATCTTAGAAATACAAAAATTAGTTTTTAGTAAACAAATGTTAATGTCTGCCCCGTCAAAATGAATTCATCGAAATCTGGTGTCCCTTTATTTTTATACAGCGAACACCACTCTTTCTAGGAATTATTTAGCGGTGGCTTTTGATTTTTTTTTTTTTTTTTTTCTGTGAAATCAGTTCGGATAATCGACGCTCTACTGTATCATGATCATCTATGCATAACGCTGCATGGCCCTTGATAATATTTTGCCTATAATTTGCCTTTGATTTATTTTAACTGACATTTTTTAATTAAAACTTTGTTATTTGTTTGAATTTTTCATTATCAATTAAAAAAACAAATGAGAACTAAACAAATTTTATTAAAAAGATAAAATATAATTTTGACAGAATAAAAACCTGAGAGTAAGGACAGGGTAGAGGGAACAATATTGTAGAATTGGGGTCTCAAAAACTGGTTCATTATGCGACACCCTTATACTAAACCTCCCAAGCGGCAGTTCCCAAGTCGGTGAAACGTATCGATATCATTTATCTGATGTCAGCTAATATTTTTCTCTTCAATATTTCATAGTTTGACACATTTGACATATTGATAATAAAACAATCAAACAAAGCACAAGATGACATTAACGGTTTTGTTGACAAGCGTCCGTGGGCAGTTAAGGACAAGGAATAGACCAATAAGACAAGGACCAGTGACCTGGTGATCATGTGTCAATTTAGTTTGGGTTGAGCTCGCTTAAGAGGTTTAGTATATGGGTGTCACATAATGAACCACTTTTCAAATCTCATTGCTCCCTCTACCCTTTCCTTACTCTGAGATAAAAACAGTAAAATTACATAAAATTGAAAAATCAAGTCATATAAAGTTAAAAAACATAAAGTCAATGGTCATAAAAAATAATATTAGTTAATCATTAATTACAATTCTTCCTCTGATGATGAATCAGTATTCCCTTATACTGGTAACAAACCATCATTATAGGCCCTCACTTCAATTTTTTCACAAATTCTGGCCACAAATGTATAGGATCACAAAGAGGAATCCTTCCACAATTGCAATATTTGCTTTCCATATTTCCTTCACCTCTTTGATTTACGATCCATAAAATCTTGGTTTCTTACTAGTTATTTCCAGTACTCTTATAAGTAGGGCTCGGATCGTTATGCTCGCTAAAATCTCCAGATATGCTCGAAAACCACATTTTTTATGCTTGATAAAATCTCCAGATATGCTCGAAAACCACATGTTTTATGCTCGATAGATATGCTCGAAAAAACCATTATATGCTCGATAGATATGCTCAAAAAACCCATAATATGTTGTTAAATATGCAAAATATGTTCGAAAAACTCTGTTTAAAACTCTAGAGAGGACAGTGAAACGAGAAAATCTACAACTTATCTTCATACACGAGTATTATTTTCAAATTGTATGTATGATACACTGCTATATCCACAGGTTTCAAGTATATGAATGAGAATTTTTATGTAAAAGTTACAGTTTTAAAGTTTATTTACAAAATGTTCTGTATTAGTCGAGTCAATGAAGTAGATTGGTAATTGGTCTGAACATCAAGTTTTTCTATATTTTCTCTTTTAAGTGATTTTCTTAAAGCGGCCAAAAAAATCTTTTGACGTCAATTATAACTTAACTTATGCTGCATCTTGTGCAGAGTAGTTTGGAAAATCATCTGACATTGCTGACCTCAGAAGTGACGCTCATAAAAGCCTCATTTTTATGAAAGTCAAGCATGAAATCACATTTTTTCTCTGAGATTTTGTGGTGGTCGGGACCGAATGAGGGGGGGGGTCGAACTTACNGCCATTTTTAGAAATTGTACTTTATGTTTTAAACTTAAACCTAAGCCGTTTTCTTATCTAATGGGTAATTTACCAGCAGATAGAGTAACTCCAACTTTTCCATTTTTAAAAACCGGAATGGACTTTGCTGGCCCTATCTTCATTAAGCAGTCTACACAAAGGAAAAGTCCTATTGTAAAATGTTACATTTGTATTTTTGTGTGTATGGTTACAAAGGCCATTCACCTCGAACCTGTATCAGATCTTACAGCAGATGCATTCATAGCTTCACTCCGTAGATTTGTTGCTCGTAGAGGTAAAGTTCTGACTTTATACTGTGACAACGGTCGCAACTTTGTCGGAGCAAACTCTTCTCTAAAGGAATTAGGTTCCCTACTCAAAAAAGATGATTTCCAAGATAAGGTAGTTAGTAAAATGAGTGTAGATGAAATAGATTTTAGATTCATTCCTAGTAAATCACCCTCAATGGGTGGTCTTTGGGAGTCTGGGGTAAAATTAATGAAGTACCACCTTCGTAAGACCATGGGTTTAACTCATTTTAACTTTGAAGAGTTGGCAACCGTTTTGGCTCAGATTGAATGTCAATTAAATTCCCGTCCTTTAACATCTTTATCCTCTGATCTTTCCAACTATACTATCCTTACACCTTCCCACTTCCTAATAGGTAGATCCGCTTCAGCCGTACCTGATATCAAGTTCTCTGAAGCCAATCCTAACTTGCTTAAGCGATGGGAGCTTATGCAATACATCCAACAGCAATATTGGAAACGGTGGTCTCGAGAGTACCTTGGTTCTCTTCAACAGAGAAGTAAATGGCGTGTCAGAGGTCCATCTGTAAAACCAGGTACCCTTGTTCTATTGAAAGATGACAATTTACCACCACTTCGCTGGTCACTTGCAAGGATAGTGAAACTTCACCCAGGCAATGATGATATCACTCGAGTCGCCACTATTAGACTGTCAAATGGAAGAACCACATCGAGGACACTGATGAAGCTGTGCCCTCTACCGATTACCTATGATGACGACCCTTCGCCTGATCAAGATCAGATAGTTTCTTCACTTTCTTAAACTTTTATACCTAATGTTCTTTAATTTTAGATAATTCTTATAATTTTTCAATTTTTATTATTTCTTTTATATATTTGTTATCAAGACTAATTTTGGACTCTTAGTTTCATGAGTAATATGTAACTCTTAAATTTATTTCCCTTTTATTTTATTTTATTGTATTTTGTTTTTAATGTGAAGTAAAATTTTTCTATTGTAATTATTTGATGGTACATGCCCATCAATGGGAGGCGGAATGTTAAGATTTCATAGATGTTTTGAAAGATTGTCGCTAGGGCCGCCACTTCGGGCGTTTTCGTAGCTCCGCCCTACCTCCGAGGGCACCCGATGTCTACGCAGAGAACTGTAGAACAGTCAGTCTGCCCTAAGTCAGCTCCGAGTTGGTACCGATTCTGCACTACAACCTGACAAAAACCTCCACGCTATGTTGATTAACCTAACCTCTCAATATTAACTTTAAAATAATCCGCCTTCCAATTATCTTTATGTATCCTAAATACAGTCCACTATTAATAACAAAGTATACAAGTGTACAAGTGTGTAATTATTCCACGTCGTTACCAGCGCGACATGCTCAAATCCGAGCCCTACTTATAAGCCTTGATTGTGTTAACAATTTTTTAGAATAAATTGGGGTTTAATAAACGGTAGTCCACTTTTTGAACATTACATGGTGGCTGCGTAATTAGTTACTCATATATCATCATCATGATCATATTCATATTATTCCCATGAACAAATGTGACATGTATCACTCTTCCTAGAAACACACATTTCTTTACACTGACTTGATTAGCTCTTTTTAAGGTACTAACTTTGACAAAGATCTGACAGATAGTATCAAAATCTTATTTTCAACCAATGTTCAATAGACTCTAAGAATAAGTTTAGAATTACTTATAGATTTATAAATAAGTTTTGTGGAATAATCATTAAGTAATTCTAACACAATGTTCTCTTTTTCAGGTATGCTGGATATGAAAGGAGTAAGAAGTTTGTATAGTAAGTGCGCTTATAAATGTCAAGGAGTTCTGCTACACTGTGTTTCTTCGTATCCAGCACCGCCTTCAGATATTAATATTAATGTACTTGACATGTACAAAGAAGAATTTCCTCTATTTCACTACGGGTATTCAGGACATGAAAAAGGAATAGCCATATCATTAGCTGCTGTAACTAAAGGTGCTAAGGTATGTCTCACTTTGTTTTATTTATGCTTGATTTTTACTAGAATTATTTTTATATTTATGTAAATATTTTGAAGTATTTTATTTATTATTTTATTTTTAATTCTTGAATAGGTAATTACAGGATGGAGAGACCAACCACTTTAAGCTATAGTTGCGACAATGAAGCAAAAAAGTTCGGAATCTTTTAGACTAAGACGGATCAGAATGCGTTTTTTTTGCATTCGCTTCCAAAAATTATTTGTAAAAAATGCCCCAGGTTTTTTTTTTGGTACTAACCGGAAAATGCATTGCTGCAGGCAAAAATGCATTTTTTGAGACAAATTTTGGAAGATGAAAGAACTTTGTAAATATGAGTCTGAACTGGCCCAAATTGAGTTTCCGGGGTTGTTTAAGGTCGCTGATCACGATTATACTGTTGAAATTGTCCCACAGCCGACCTGGAGCTCAGGAACGCCGATGAGCGTCATCTCCGCAGGACTCGCCCGAAATTCACACTGAGAAGGAGAGAAACTCGGCGCCCGGGGGTTTTTTGGGTCGGTGAATCCAAATATGGCATCGGTGAACACCCCCCGGACACCTGTTGCGCCTGAACCTGGACGCAGACCTCCTTCAAATCTTATCAAATTTAGTAATATTACTAATTTTTAATTAAAAATAATTTATTTTCCTATTTTTCCTTTTTACCCCCCTCTTATGTGAAAATATGGCAAAAGTGTACATAATAACAATTGCTTCTTTGTATTGTATATACTATTTTGACTTTTGCACTGCGGGGTACAAAAGTCAAAATAGTATACAGGGTACGTGGGTACCCTGTACCCCTGAGTACCAAAAGTTTAATTTTGAAATCATATAATCCTTCTCCTTGAAAAAATACATACATGTGCCAACTATATAACTTTGCTAATGTATTTCGGTAACGGTTTCCTACTGCCGCCACCTGCTCGTTCTACACATTGGTGGGCGGGGCCTGGACTAAGGAGAAAAAAAAAACCGCCCCTACAATGATTTTTGGGTTGTTTTTGTCGATAAAATCCTCGGGGATGACGTCCACGTCCAGGTTCAGGCGCATCAGGTGTCCGGGGGGTGTTCGCTGATTCCATATTTGGATTCATCAACCCAAAATCCCCGGGTGCCGAGTTTCTCTCCTTCCCCTAGTGAATTCTGGGAGAGTCCCGCGGAGATGATGTTCATCGGCTTTCCTGAGCTCCAGGTCGGCTGTGGATCAATTTGAACATCATAATCGTGATCAGTGACCTTGAAAACCCTGTTCTGACAAATATTTACAAAGTTCTTTAATCTTCCAAAAGCCGTCTCAAAAAATACTTTTTTTGAATGCATTTTTGGCTGCAGCAATGCATTTTCCGGTTTGTACCAAAAAAAACCTGGGACATTTTTTACAAATAATTTTTGGAAGCAAATGCAAAAAACCACATTCCGATCCGTCTTAGTCTGAAAGATCAGTGGCGTATCCAGCGGCTAGGTTTGGGGGGAGCACATTCTAATTCTGTTAAGATATGGGAAGGTGGGGGGGGGGGGG
>KZ652315.1:139567-156254 GCA_001010745.2 Gerris buenoi
ATAATATGACCTCTCAAAACAGCGGTTTTATGCATTTCTGAGGTGAAATTAAATATAAAGTGATTAAAAAAATATGAAGTTATTTTTTTCTTTTTTTTTTACTCTAAGTATTGGGTCTGGGCCGTCTTGGGGGGGGGGGCACGTGCCCCCCCTGGATACGCCACTGTAAAAGATTCTGAACTTTTGGCCTTTTAAGTGACTACTTATATAGATGTGATCTATATAAGATATAAATATGACTTCTTAAGGAATCAGAAAATATGAAGTTATTTTTTTCTTTTTTTTTTACTCTAAGTATTGGGTCTGGGCCGTCTTGGGGGGGGGGGCACGTGCCCCCCCTGGATACGCCACTGTAAAAGATTCTGAACTTTTGGCCTTTTAAGTGACTACTTATATAGATGTGATCTATATAAGATATAAATATGACTTCTTAAGGAATCAGAACTTAGTTTAAAGTTGGTATTTTGATTTCGGATAATCAGATCCATAATATGCATTTTTAAAAATTCTTATTAGTATGATATTGAGATCTAGCCTAGCTAAGTTTTTTTTTAAAGATTTAAAAATTTTATTTGTCACTTTGAATCTGAGTTAAAATCTGCAATTTTTGGGTGAATGTGGCTTTTTTATCGTTTGTCTTTGTTATAATTTTGACATCTTCACATTTGTTATTGGAAATACTCTGCTAATTAGTGTGGCACATAGCTTCCTCACGTCTTATTTCGTATACTTAAATGGTTTTATGTTTTTACTGACCATTATTAACAAATTTATTCAATTTTCCCCTGAATTTTTTAAAACTATCAACATTTTTTTGATTTTTTACATGAATTAAAGTATCAATTTAACAATATTTAAAGTGCGTAGACGGAATCTGGCTATCTAGCAGGCTACTTTTGAAAAACCATCCAAATTTCATAAAAATCAAAAGCGTACTTTTGAAGATATAAATGCATGTTTGTTCGCATTTTATTTACAATTTATTTTATATTTTATTGACCATTTTAGAGTTTTTTTTTGTTTTTTTAATAAAAATAGTCAAAACCATTTTAATTAATTTTTTTCACATTTTTGTGAAACGAGCTACAATTTATTCATCAATTTCGCCACGTAGTATGATTTTTCTCAAAATCGGCCCTGTAATTTAGGCTCCTGGCGTCTGCACAGACAGACGATAGATAAACATTTTTTTAAAACAAATTCAGGGGACCTAGAAACGTGTATTCCATACTTTGTCCAAGGCACTTCTCTAATGGGACTGGAAATTTAACGCCTTGCCACTAGGTGTATCACATTCAAAGAAAGATTATGGTATTGAATCTGAAAAATCAAAAATTACACACGTCAGTTTGACATGGTAGGTACAATATGGCCACTTTTACTCATCTACTCTTCATCAGTGAATAAGAATAAGAATAAGAATGGCTTTATTAATAAGTGTTACACCAGGTTTACATCTAAGACCTTATAAGCTAAGCTTACTCCAGGGCTTTTAAAGCCGTTAGGAGGAGGGTCACAATTGTATAATTTTTTTTTTTTTTTTCTTTATTAATTTACTTCTGGATTCTGTATTATATTATTATTTATTTATATATATATATATATATTTTTCTTTAGGTTGTTAACAGTTTTTTATTATTTGTAAAATGAATGTATGTAGATATAGGAAGAATTTATTTGTTGGTAGTTGCTTTTCAGTCAGTAATTGAATTCATGGACTAGCATTGCTCTGTATTTGCAGATCGCTCTTAGATAAGAGGCCAAAGTATGACAACTATCATCATTTGGGTCATCTAATATTTTTAAAAAGACGCTCTCCGAAAGACTTTTTTTACCAAAATACGCTACTCTAAACTCTGATAAGACAGGGCAAATAGCCACAAGATGAAAGTTGTCCTCAATGGCTCCCATATTGCAAAGAGAGCATCTGTGATCTAATCTACCATGTCTACAATTTACAGATAAAAGCTGTCCTCTAGCTTTGAGAACCCAACTTACTATAAATCGGTCTTGTATTGAGTAAATATATTTTGGAACTGGTTTGTTCTTGGTCAGTAGGTAGTAATGGGCATGAAAATGAGATTGACTGGCATTGATTAAAGCTGTTTGTCTGTCAGCCACTTCTACCTTGGTCACCAAGCACATGAGCTGGCTCTTGAGTTCCTCCACCCTGAGCTCACTCAAGTCTAAGTTAATATCATGCATTTGACTTAGTTTTTCCCATTCAGCACACCAATCAATTTTCCTAGATATAATTTCTTCTGCCAGGAATCTGGTTAACCTATGCTTACCTAATTCCAAGGTTTTAAGCACAAAGTTAAAGTGGAGTTTTAATGTGGCAGAAAACAGCGAGGGCAAACCTGTCTCCAAAGTAATAACGTAATTGGGAGTGTTTTCCGGCAGTGCAAATAGCTTCTTTATAAAAAATCTTAGGAGTTTTTCTACATCATCGTATTTAGAAAATCCCCAAACCTGAGCCCCATATTTGATAATCGATTGTGCAACTGCCCTAAACACTCTCAACTTCTGTTCGAAAGGGAGTTTCTGATTATAAAAATGTTTCCATACACTATTGATGGTAAGTTTGGCTGCTGTTAATTTTTCTTGAAAATGTTTTTTAAGAGAGAGACTGTGAGATATGGTTACCCCCAAATATTTATAGTGATTAACTATTTCAATTTTTTCTTTGTTATACCAAAATTTATCATTTTTTGTGACCCTACCCTTGCTTCCGAATATCATTATTTTGGATTTAGATAAATTAACTGTCAAGTTCCAAAGCTCGCAGTAACTCTCCAGATCTTTGATCATCCTCCTAAGAGTGGCGATATCAGGGGCTATCAGAACAAGATCGTCTGCGTAAAGAAGAACTTTAATTATCCAGTTTCCTATACTGACACCCCCTGACAGGGCCTCTTCCAGATCATTAATAAAAAGAGAAAATAATAAAGCTGAAAGCAAACATCCTTGTCGTAGTCCAGTAGAGGTTGAAAAGCATTCGGTAACTCCTCCGTTGCACCACACACAAGATTCCGTATCAGATAGCAAGCACTTTAAAATGGAAATAAATTTTGTCGAAACACCTAAGGTAAAAAGTTTAAAGAAGAGGGCTCTTCTTAGTACAGTGTCAAAGGCTGATCTTAGATCAACAAAAAAACAATAAATTTTCCTTCCTTTAGTGGCTGATTTTATTTTTATTATACTAGTTAAATTAAATAAATTATCCATTGTTGAATAGCCCGATCTAAAACCAGCCTGACACTCTGTTATTATATTGTTAGTTTCAACCCACTTCTTTAATCTGTCCAGCATTATAGATGTAAGCAACTTAAGAATGCAGTTCAGGAAAGAGATACCTCTGTAACTAGTAGGATCTAATGCGTTGCCTTTTTTAAAAATCGGACATATAATAGCTTTTTTCATACTAGAGGGTATTATTTCTTGGGTCCAAATTAAATTGTATAGGTTAAGAATGTTTTGTAAGCAGTTAGGGGGAGCATTCTGAAAAAATTCATAAGGGACCCTATCGGGTCCTGGCGCTTTGCCTATTTTACTATTTTCTAATGCTAGAACTAGCTCAGCTATAGAGATTTTTTTATCTAATTCGTTATTAAATATTAATGGCTCAGCATACAGCATAGGGGCCGCAGTTGGAGCGGGAGTCAAAAGAGTTCTGAAATGGTTCAACCAATCATCTTTCTTTAGATTCGGATTGATTATTCTATTGTTATATTTTAGATTGTTTACTACTTTCCAGAAATCTCTTGAGTCCCTCACTTCAGTAATTTCTTTTAGAATATTTTGTTTATATTCTTTTTCTTTTTTCCTGAACAGCACCTTAAATTCCTTATTGGCTTTTAAATATTTAACTTTATCTTCATGCAGGTTAGTTTTTGAGTGAGTGTTAAGGCATGCATATGACTTACCTCTAGCCCTTTTACAGTCTAGATCATACCATGGTTGCTTCGGCACAGCTCCAGTCTGGGTACCCAAAACCTTATTCTTACCTCTATCAGCACATGCAAAAATTAAATTCAAAATAAAATTATAGCCTTTTTCTATATCTGAGCTTAAATCCTCTGACTTTTGAGTTAGTTCATGCAGTTTTGATTTAAAGAATTCCTTATCCAACTCTGTCCACTTAAGTTTTGGTAGAAGCGGTAACACCTTATTTGTTTCGAAGCTTTTTAAGGGCTGTAACTCGATCTCGAGGGGCATGTGATCCGAGAAATGGTGCCTGCCCACTTTGAAAGTTTTAAAACGGTTTAACACATCCAACTGGGCGCCACATATATCATTCACTGATCGTCCCATGACTCCCAAGAACGTCCAGTCTCCTTCGGGATCACCCACAGACCTACCATTAATTATCACAGTGCTTGAGTCCTCACAGAGCTCCAAGAGCTTTTTCCCTTTAGTATCAACTTCTCTTCATCAGTGTGAAACATGTCTCACCTCTCTAGAATTCAAACTCACCATCGGTGTGTAAACCTAGGTTTTATTTGAGCGCACTAACCACTGGGCTATGCCAGCCCCCTATTATTATTATTATCTATTTCTCAACTTTTAATCTATTTTATTATTATTTAGTTACCTTGTATTATAATTATTTTACTATATTCACTATCAAGGAAGTTTAGCCACTAGAATACTTCTTCTTCATGTTACTCCTTTCATGTAATATCATTATTACTAATTACAATGTAAAATTGTAGTTGTGCAAATCAATAAAAATTTGCTCAATTTTTGGTCTGGTCTTTTCAGGGTGTATTAAATAAATTGTATCTATCTCATATGTCTATATTATCTATACGCTATCTATATCCATCTATATGACCACACCTGGACATCTTCATGCCTTGATTTTGAGAGTGTTACTACATTTATTTTATTCAATATTGTGTTCTACTTACCACCATTTCATTGGTTCGTCACTTACTGTCATATTTCTGTTAGATATTATTACTTTTATTATTATATTTAAAACTTAAAAATTAGTTAACACTTAAAAAAAACTATCTTTAAAACTGTTATCATCTTGATAAAATTGTGTTTTTTTGAAAAAACATAATTTTCTCTTTAAATAGACAACATTTTTCATTGAAATCGGCCCAGTAGTGTAGTTTTCAAGCATCTGGACTCAAGGAGACCTCAAAACATGTAAATTCATAAAAATAATGTGTTAACACAATACTTTCTGTCTATATACTAAATATAATATGAGAAAGTATTAAGGGAATATTAAGTATAGAAATAGAGAGGACAGTTTTTACCTTTAAATGCTGAAATAAGGAAATAATGAAGTTGGCATAACCGTGCGAAAGACTGTTTTGTATCACTATAGCTATTTTGGTCTCGATCAATTAATAAACTTTAATTGTTCTTGAACTCATACCCTTACTTGTTTTATCTCGATCATAACTTGCTATAAAAGTCATTTTAGGCAATCAAATATGAAATAGAGACTCTATTTTTAATACAGTTGTTAAATAAAAATTATTATTATTTTAACTTTTCTCTCAAAGGAAAGAGATAGGAAACTGATGATGATTTCTAGCTTGAGACGAAATTAAAATAAAAGAGAGGGGGAAGATTTTATTAAACCAAGACAATGAAAAAAAAAAAAAAAAAGTTATAAAAATTAATAGAACAACTTTTGAAAAAGGTTTAAATAATATTGATTGGTTCAGTTAAGAAGCATGTCTTACGACTCTTTTTGTCTGTCATCTGTCTTTTCAGAGTGAAGTCTACCTAAACAACATTAAATGCATAGTTAAAAAATTATTTTTGATACTTATTAAAAAGCCTAGTTACATAAATAACTATTTTGACCCCACAATTTGTGTTCTATTAAAAAATTAAGATACTTAGACCCTGTTTCAATTTTTTTTATGGCTTGACTTGACTTGACTTAGTTCCTGTTACTCCTATAGGAGCATAGGGCATCCAGGAGAATCCGCCACCCATCTCGATCCATAGCCAGGTTCCTGAGTTCACCCCAGGATTTTCCAATTTGTCCAGCCTCCTTTTCCACTGTTCTTCGCCATGTCCCTTTCGGCCTACCTCTTCTCCTTGCACCCTGTGGGTTCCACTCCAAAGCCTTTTTTTCAATGGCTCCATCAGGTTTTCTCAAGGTGTGTCCCAACCATCTCCATTTCCGTTCTTGGATCTGTCTATCCATAGGGGCCTGTCCAGTAAGTCTCCATAACTCTTCATTTGTGATTTTTTCTGGCCACCACACATCCATGATGCGCCGAAGACATCGGTTTACAAAAACCTGCAGTTGAGAGGTGATTTTAGCATCTACTCGCCATGTCTCACTTGCATACATCAGCACTGTCTTAACATTGGTGTTGAAGAGACGGATTTTAGTTTTCTTGGAGATGTTTTTGTTACGCCAGATTGGATATAATTGTACAAAGGCTGCGTTCGCTTTCTTGATGCGACTCTTCACATCCTCATCTGCTCCTCCTCCAATAGTTACCATACTGCCCAGGTATTGAAATTCACTGACAATCTCTAGCTTTTGTGTTCCCAAGAACAGTGCTCGGTTATTTCCTGCAGCATTTAACCTCATCTCCTTGGTTTTGGCGACATTTATCTTCAAACCTGCAGCTTCTGCGTCTTCTTTCAAGGCATTTAGCTTGAATTGCATGTCTTTAAAGCTCTGGGCGAGAAGACAAATGTCATCAGCGAAATCCAGGTCTTCTAGACGAGTTTGAATTCCCCATTGGATACCTCTTCTCCTACCCCCAGTCACTTTCCTCATGACAGAATCAAGGACCAGTAGGAACAGTGTTGGTGACAAAATACAGCCTTGTCTCACTCCAGTGTTCACCCTGATGGGTTCCGTCAAGCTTCCTGAGTGCAATACTTGGCATTCATATCCATCATACAGGTCCATAATGATGTTCATTATTTTTGAGGGGATCCCATACTCTCTAACAACCTTCCACAGCACTCGATGGTTCACAGAGTCAAAAGCCTTTTCAAAATCAATGAAAGTAAGGTAGAGGGTTGTTTGGAATTCCTGACTCTGCTCTAGGATAATCCTCAGTGTGTTAATGAGATCTACACAACTTCTTTGCGCACGAAAGCCTGCTTGCTCTCTCCTCAATCGAGTCTCCACTGATTGCTTAATACGGTTTAGAATTATGCGAGCTAGGATCTTACTTGGTACTGAAAGCAAAGTAATTCCCCTCCAGTTATTACAATTGGTGATGTCGCCTTTCTTGGGAAGCTTTACTATAACTCCCTTCTTCCATTCCGCCGGGACTTTCTCTTTTTCCCAGATTTGACAAAATAGTGGGTGTAACATTTTATGGCAATTAACAAATTTGTTAATGAGTTAAGCCGGGTTTACACGGGTAGAGTAAACAGGAGAGTAGAGTAGTGAGTAGAGTAACTCTACCCGTAGAAACTGGAAAAAACGCTCAGTGGAGTAGAGTAGCTAGTAAAATTGGTAGAGTGGGAAGTAGAGTGCACTCTACTCGCTACTCTACTCTCCTGTTTACTCTAATAATTGTTTTAACAGGTTTTAGAGAGGCATGTAACCCTGAATAACACTTGGAAAGGAACCGACCATTCTTGTTCTCTTGAACCTACTGAATTCTTGGATTTGGTTAAGGGTATCCGGGAAATAGAAGAATGTCTTGGATCAAAAGAAAAACAATTTCTCGAATGTGAATCTCCTTGCTTTGAGAAGCTGGGAAAATCAATAGTGGCTGGAACAAATATTCTTAGTGGAACAGAACTGACTTTACAACATTTAAAGATCAAGGTTTCACAGCCCAGAGGAATGAATCCTACAGAATTATTCAACGTTATAGGACAAACTGTTATTAAGGACATAGAAGAGGATGAACCAATAACTAGAAACTGCTTTTCCCAAGTTTAACAGGGTATGTGATGTATTGTAACTTTTTTCTAATGTTAATAGAATAGAATAAAATAGAATGCTGTTTTTATTAAGATAAACTATAATTTAAAAAATAACAGACAATAAATATCAAAACCTAAAAAAAAAATAAAACAATTCAACATTCAAAATTATACATTCATTAGTAACAATATTAACTAATGTGTTTATTTCCTACATCCACTACAAATTATTATAAGATTTAACTTTCAGTTTTCAAATTTCATTTTAATTTATATCATTACAAACTTTTTTCATTATTACATAAACAGATTTGAACATAAAGGATAATAACTCAAACTTAAACATAATATAAATACTTGAAGATTATCTTTAATAAAAACAATGCATTTATACATATAAACGAAAAAATAAATAAACTACGCATGCATCCTTGCTCCTGGAGTACTAAACAGAAAAAATACGTGTGGTGTCGCGGGACACCCGGTAGGAACGAAGCTCCTTACATTTTTCATTAAATATAAATTATAAAATCACACTGCCAAGTACGTAAACATTGCTAACTACTTATACATGGCGGAGTAAGAAAAAAGACAAAATTAAAAGTAACAAACTGTTTGTACATTAAAGCAAGCGTCTTACTATAAATATATATTGAATATAAGAAAAAAAGTTGATTATGATGAGTTTATAGTTAAAGAGTATGTTAGTTAAAGGGTGTTGGATTGAAATAGGACTGTTTTCTACCTACCAGGCCTATTAATTTAAAATATTACAAAATATATCTCTTCCCCCACTCTAAAGCTTCTGGTTGAATCCGGTTGAAATTTTACATGCCTGTTTCAATTGTACTTTAGACAATGTGTAAGAAGTTTTATTAAAATCGTTATACGTTAGAACGGAAGATATCGGTAAAAACGTTGCTTCCTTTATTTTAAACATTTGGGTCCACTTTAATACATTTAGCGATCTTTATCACTTCATAACAGTGTCGGTGTTCGTTTTACTAAAAAAAAAATATTTAAAAAAGTTGTTTGTCTCATTAAATAGATGAAGTTAGAATTTTTTCTTGGATTAAATACGCAGTATTATAACAATATACCTAATATTTTGAAATAAGCGTCAGCACAGATCAGTTTGATATTTTATATTATATTTTCGATACACAAAAACAATAAAGTGACAATTTTGACATATAACAAATATAAACAAAACAAGTGATGTAACAGGGTTCCATAATAACATATTTTCCCGTCTTTTTAAGCTTACGTTTACGTGAGCGTTGAGTGTGAACGGCGGATGCTTGGGCAGATAATGTTTTCCAACGAACTCAGCCTGGGAATTAGTAAAATAAACATGTGTACCAAATTTTAACTGAATCGGTGATCTTTTACTCTAGTTATCGTCATTGGTAGATTTCGTGACGGATTTTGCGTGACGGTGATTTTGTGACGGTTATTTTGTGATGGTGATTTTGGTCGTTTTTTTTTTGGATTCACTCCCGGGCTCCAGAACGTGCCATAAAAAAAAAAAATAAATAAACAAATAATAATAATAATGACCCAATAACTTTAGAACTCTCATTTTCTTGTGAAAGAAATACAACTATTTAAAAGTTTAATTCTTTTACTAATAAATTTCTGGATTATGGGACAATGGATTATTGAAATTGAAATATAGTAAAAAAAAAGGTAAATAAGAAATAAATTCGTACACAGTATCTCCAAGTGAATAAATATTATTGATTTTCAGATGTTTTAGGAAAGTTTGATGAGAGTCAGACGATTCGTTAATATAATGTTTTATCAATTTGACAAAAAATCTATGTAGGGTAATCTTCTAGTCAGTCAGCTTGAGGATGACCCAAGGAGGGGTCGAAATATCGCAAATGGGAGCGTTTTAATTTTTCCTTTAGACCAAAAATAACTAATTAAATACATTTCTATATTTTAAGGCATCTTGTTCATATCCATATAATTTCATTTGGTTTTTACCGTTCAGAATTTCTATAAACTTTTGGGTTTCTAGAGTATCTTCCCCAAAATAATCTAGACGGTAAGGTCTTAGAATAGTACAGTTTCCGATGAAATGAAAAGAATTTTCTACGACCTTAAGATTACATAGAGAACATGGTCACTCTGAGGCTTCTCTCCATGGCTTATCGTTTACTAATTTAATAACTCAGCTCTAGCTTTGAGTAAGGTACTAATTATTATAAGACTATTATTGTCATTAATATAAGATCTACCTAGCTCTCCGTGATCTACTATTTTGTATATTTCTTGGTAAATTCTATTTGTTATTTTGCTCTCGTCGCCTTATCAGTTTGTTTACTTTATCTTTATCAATTAGTTATCGCACATGCGCTACTGAGAGCTAAGCCCCAGTGCTGCTTTTCTGAAAGCGTTCATTTGTAAAAAAACTACCTCCGCAAGTCGCGTCTCTTTACGAAGTCTGAGTTTATTGCCGCTAATTATTTGTTTTGTATGAATATGAATCCGCTCTCTGACGTTTAACCGCTTTCATGCTATATTCCGCTACCAGCTTCTTAAGAAATCAACCCGCCATACAGTCCATTTTATACACAATTGTGCTAACGCACAAGTTGGAGAACGGGCCGGATAATATTTAATGTCTCCCGTTATATCCAACATTTCTCAAGAAGAGTTTCTGGCCCTGACGTGTAACACTGTTTTAATGAATCACCCCTCATCACCTCTGCCAGTTTGTACAAGTTCTTTTCCCACAAGTTGATATCCATCACCTGCCAATTATTATCTTTATTATACTTTAACATTAACCACTGCCATTTTTTAAACCATGACAACTCTTTACCTATTATTTGCATTGACATGATATACGGAATTCTATTTTCGTTAGATCTTAAAACTTAAAAAAATATATTTTATAATATGAAGTTTAAATGTGAAAAACAATAGTAGAATTAGTTTCAATTTGTAAAATCTAATGTTAATATTAAGATTGAAAAAATGAATAAACTCATAACAACAGTTCCCTGTTAATAGAGTAGTAAAATTAGTTATGTCTACAATTATTGTGAAACGAAACAGGATATAGAATAATATCAATGTGTGTAATAAGCATCTGTAATGTCTGTTGAGTAGTAAGCACTCAAAAGCCCTTGACCTTACTATGTGTTAGCAATTTTTTATTTTATTTATTTATTTTTTTTTCAGAGAAGTCTCATTAACTATGGTCTAGAGCAGAGGTTGGCAGACAACGGCTCACAAGCCCTATCTTTTTATAGGCAATTGCGATGCTTCAACTTCTACCCTTACTCTGCCTTATCAGAAGAGCCACGATATCCAACTAATTATTTTTAAAAAATTGTACATCATGGTCGACTCGACTTCGCATCAGAACTGAATGGCTTGAATTTAATATTGCAAGGGAAAGGAATTGTCTCTTATACAGTGCTGGAATGTATTTTTGAAATTATAACTACAATTTGTCGCCGAAAATAAAAGAGAATCACTTAACTTGGTAACCAAATAATGAACCCTCGTCTATGTCAAAGGTTTGTTAGATTGAAGATTAAGAGCGTAAGTGGAATAGATCATGTGTTTAATAGATTGTAATAAAAGTTTTTGTGTTGCTTACACCTGGACCTTCTGTTTGGGGCTGTACCGGGAAACTCTTGACCTGTAAGCCGTTACCCCGGTCACTATATAGTGCCTGTAGCAGTGTTTAGGCCACCAATAATTATCTTTTAGTTTTCAATTTGTTCCTTTAATAAGAAATGAGGTAATAGAATTATTTAGACTGTCACCTGACTTCTACCGGATCCTTAATTAGATTTGGCAGCCATTGCTCTCTTTCTCCTTAAAGCTTCAATGGTTGTCAAATCTAATTAACCACCTGCACCAGCCCTTCTACCTCCTTGAACAAAACACAGTTCAATGCAGTTGCTTTGCTAGGACGGACTTGTCCACAACTCGCTCATATAGGGTTGCCAGATTTCTGAATGTAAAAACCAGGACCCCCCCCCCGGAAAATTTTTATAATATGACCTCTCAAACAGCGGCTTTTCTGCATTTCTGAGGTGACATTTGATTTTAATACTTTGTCATTTGTCATAAAAGTAAACTTATAGTGTAGTTCTTTGGGAAAAAAAAGAATTAACATAAGTACACATTTTTCTTTAAATTCAAATTTTTAAAAAATAGTAATTGTAATACAATAAAAGTTGTGCACCTAATCATCATGGGCGTTGTCAGCAGTACATTATTGGGGGGGGGGGACACATTCCAAGAGGGGGTCCGGGGCTCTCCCCCGGAAAATTTTTAAAATATGACCTCTCATAACAGCGTTTTTATAGGTGAAATTTTATTTTTACACTTCATAAAATAAATTTGAGAAAAAAGAGCGTTGGTGGAGGTCATCTTAATAAATAAAAAGAACCAGTCTCTCCACGGTAGATAATACTTGTTTATTTATCAAAGCAGCTTTCGGCTTTTATAAAGCCATCATCAGTGCCTACGAACTGTCAAACTGAAATTACAAAGAAGACGAATAAAAGCTAATGCCAAAATCTATAAAAATAAGAGATACAAAATAAATACTAAAAGCATAGAACAAGATCAATAAAAGACTATAAGACGTCAAATAATCAAATGAGTAAAAAAGTAACTAGTCAAATAACAATTAATAAAACATTAATGTGTTTTATTAATTGTTATTTGAACAATCCCCCCCCCCGAAATCATTACATAACTTGGTTATGTAAGTACGTACTCAATATTCATCTAGGGACGCTCTGTTCCCTAGAGTTTCTTCTTTTCTTCTACCTGTGTAGTGTAGTGCGAAGTGGTGATAGAAGGCCTTCACATCTTACCTTCTTCACATCTTACCTGCTTCACATCTCACCTCCTTCACCAGTTTGGAGAGCAGCAGAAGAGCAGTCTCATCTAGGACCGATTCTCCACCACAGTCACCGGTTTTTATTACCTCTTTTCCTCTTTATATTTATGTCACTAAAGATTATCTTTTAATTACATCTTTTTTCACCTAAACCTAAAATAGTTGTTTTATTCTTTATTTACTTTTTCACCCTTATTTTAACCCCTATTATTTTCCCCCGACTTGGGGGTGGTCCTTTGGAAACAGCACCTTACCACAAGTCCAGAATTTGAGATACCAAACCTTTGGCCTCCGTCTGGCTTAACAAGCAGGTTCAGAAGGGTTTGTGGCAACAACCTTTTTCTTATAATATGAAAGTTATGTATTTTTATTTACTATTAGAGACATTTTATCATTTTAATTTCATTTCTTTTAAAAACTTTTCAGGATTTATTTTCTTGTATTCACCCAGAACCTTGAGACTATATTAAAGTCTAATTTAGTCTGTTTTAACTCCATTTAAAAAAGTATTTTGAATACAGTAATGCCTATCAGGGGCCTACCTAGGGGGGAGGGGATATGGGGGAACAATCCCCCCCCCCTCCGAAATGATTACATAACTTGGTTATGTAAGTACCCGCAATACATTTAAAACCAAACAAACACAGTAATAACAGATGCATTCGAATTTTCTATAAATATTCTCTTAAATGGAATTAATGAATTATTATATTAGGGTCTGTATACACTTAATTACTCAAAATGCGCTCAGCCCGGATTTTCGTGTCGGACAACTAAAATTTTGTCCGACCGGATCCAAACGGGGCTCATTTTGTCGGGCTTGAAGTGGCGAATGCGAAACACCCATCAGACCTCATATTTCGGTCGTAAATCGGGCGCAATCGTCGTTAAAGTGCCACTTGTAGGGTAGAGAAAAAGGGGGTAAAAAGGTCTGCCCACCGCGTCCAATCAAAGTTTGTTTTGTCGGCCGTAGAGAGACGAACCCGAATCACCCTTTAGGCATTTAATCTCGGAAATTTTTTTTCGAACCCAAAAAAACATTAAGGCTATAGGGGAGACTGTTGTACCTTGGATCAAAATTTACTTTTGTATTTTTTAAAAAGCCATTTTTTAAGATATAATAACGGAAAGAGTCTCTCCTGAAAACACCATTATTTCTACAGACTATGTATTTTTTGAGAATTTAAATATTAAAAAGTTATAGGGGAAAAAAATATATTTCTATTTTATTAATATGTGATCAATGATACAAGACCATAAAGTACCATTGATCACGTCTTAGTACTCCTTGAATCATCGTCTTGTACCTTAAGGAAGATAAAATGAATTAAAAACGACATTTTTAAACAGGAATTTGTATTGTAATAATTTTTATTAAAATTTGTATTGTAAAACTTTTAATTGTTTATAAATGTTTTAAAAATGAGTTAAAAGTCGTTAAAAAACGATAAAAAAAAAAATAAAGAGTAAAACCAAAAGTTGTTACTTTTTGAGGCAAAAAATGATTTTTTTATTTTATTTGAAAACAACAGCACATGGACAACAACTGTCAGGCTTGCAAGGACTTCACTAAGTAGAATAGAATAGAAATGTTTTATTGTTTACACATACATAAGTGTTTACAATAGAGTTCGGTTTTCCTTATTTTTATGATACAACATTTTTTTTTTTTTTTTTTTTTTCACTAAGTTACATTTGTTTATCAATAGATACATGAATTTCTAGATATTATTAAACTTTAATATAACATACAGTGCTTCTTATTTTTTAAATATATTAATCAGTCATACATTTCTTTAATAGATCGAATAAATGATAACAAATAGATTCAATTACAATGTACTATAATTATTTAACAATGTATACTATTATAAAATATAAGAACGATATTATTATCCCTGGTTATACGGGTCATTGAAAATGAAGAACGAAAAGACAATAATTAAGTAAATAATAAAATAAAATAATAAGTGAATAAAAAAATAAAATAATTTTTAAATAAATAATAAAATACATACATTTGCACACATACATGCACACAGATACTCATACACATATAATATATACATATACACACATACACACTCATATTTTTCATTTAAATGAAGGAATTACTTTGAATTCAGATAATTAACATCGAC
This sequence comes from Gerris buenoi, assembly GCA_001010745.2. Taxonomy (NCBI): domain Eukaryota; kingdom Metazoa; phylum Arthropoda; class Insecta; order Hemiptera; family Gerridae; genus Gerris; species Gerris buenoi. Next base: position 154,469 of record KZ652315.1, read on the forward strand.
GTAGAACAATCTCTTACAAGGCAAATTAATAAAGTTAATAACAAAAACAAGTAGAATAAACTAAAAAACAAATATTAAATAATGGTAAAGTAATAGTAAATAAGCATTATGTTTTAATATTTCATAATTATTTTCCAGCTTTATATATTTGATTTCTACTTTTTTTTTATATATGTATACATCCATTTAATTATTCGTTGTCGAGAAATGCTCTTATTTTGAGGGCTTCAACTAAGTACATGTATAGACAGTTGATATCTTTGTAGTTGGAAGGTTGCAATATTTCCATTAGCACATTCTTTGCATTGGATGAATTGGAACAAAACGACTGGTTAGTGAAATATTGACTACATAGCGAATCATAAGCCGGGCAATATAATAAAAAGTGTAACGCGCCACTTATTACAATTTCTACAGATCTCTTCACAATTAATTCTGTAGCCCATTCTTTTAAACCAGATTGAAATTAGAGACTTTGAACAGAGCTGAACTGACTAATTATCCTTTTATTTATGTATTATAGTTTTACCTTTTAAATACTGTTCGGTCTCTCCCAGTTCTGTGATCTCTCTGTACATTGGATTATATCTCGAGTTTAGGACTAATTCAATATCAATTGATTTATAATGGTTTTTAAATTTTTCTATTATGGAGTTGTTTTGATAAAATATTTGATTGAAGTCTAGATTCTCTGCTAAGGAAGCCTCGCCGATTACATTGAGGGTATTTTTAAGTTGGGTGAACCAGTTGAAGTCTAATTTATTCGACGGTAATGAATCTAAATCTTTTAGCTTCATAAAACATAATTTAGGAAGTCTATTGTTTTCCATTTGTAAAATGCTTTGCCACCAGCTTAACATATTTTTTACTATAGTCAGCGCTACCCTATCTAGACCGGCCTCAACTCTAATGTAGTGGTCAGGGGTATTTCTAGGCAGATGCAACCAGGTTTTAAAAAATCTTACTTGAGCTTTTTCTAATGCTTCCATATAGCGTAAGCCCCAGACTTGCGCCCCTTAGAGAACAGTAGGTTTGAGGATAGCTCCATAAAGTTTGACAACTGTGTCCCAGGAGTCTCCTTTCCCCTTAGCTAATATCTGCCTAATTTTAGCACTAGCTGCTGCACCTCTCGCAAGAAAATAGTTCGCTGCTTTTAGGAATTTCATAGACGAGGAGAAGGGTACTCCGAGGTAAATATACTGGTCTACATACTCTATAGGCATACCTTCCCAAAATAATTTTTTCAGTGCTTTCATTTTCCCGTGCTTCCGGAAGGGAATAATTTTGGTTTTACTTGTATTTATAATAAGTGAGTTATCATGGCAATAATTGTTTAAAATTCCTATTTTTTTGTTTGCGTCTGCCCAGCCTTGAGCTAATACTATTAGGTCGTCCGCGAACATGAGAAGTATGATATCTCTTGTATGACCAAGCGAAACTCCTGTTGCTCCTCTAACCCTGAAATACTGCTCAATATCCTGCACAAATAGGGAAAATAACAAGGGACTAGATTTTTCACCTTGTAAAACTCCCTGTGAAATTTTAATTTCTTCAGTATGACAATTCCCTAGTTTTGCAACCATACTAGCAGATTCGTATAGTGAACTAAATATTCTGATAAGCTTTCCACTTACTCCAGCAACGAAAAGTTTAGGCCATAGTTTGCTATGATCGATAGAATCAAAACATCTCTTGAAATCTACAAATATACCTAACACGCTACTTCCTGGATTCCTGGTGTTTATATGTATTAAAGAACTCAGTGTAAAAATATGATCTATACAAC
>KZ652315.1:196791-212342 GCA_001010745.2 Gerris buenoi
AAAAAAAAAAAAAAAAAAAAAAAAAAAAAAAAAAAAAAAAAAAAAAAAAAAAAAACTGGGGACATAACTGCGTACACCACTAATCCACATTAATTGTTTTATTTTTTTGCTTGATCCTTAAAGAAATAAACTCAAAATTGTCTTTGCAATATATTTTATGATACGAAACACAACTTAAAAAGATATATTTCAATAACTCAAACTTCTTAATGTATAACCTACTCGGTAACCTACTTTATTACATCTTTTCTTGTACTGGAGACAAATCCAAATTGACATTTGGAATGTCACATCGCAGCCATCTACTCATCAATCGTTGGGCTGGGCTATGGTTAATTTTATTAGGTTAGTTCATCCCATCGCATTCCACAATTTCATCTCTATTTTCCAATACATTTTGATCTCATTCGGAACAATCTCATTTCTCTGCGGCCAACCCTTCAGAACATTTTCTCTCAGTATTTGTATTTGTTCATCGCCTCTAGAAGCATCTCTTATTTCTTCTACTGTGGAGTCTCTCGCACGATTCCCTTCCAGAACATGAATATTTTCTTAATCTTCTTCAACTGCATAAATATCATACATTCTTTCTTCTTCATTCACTGTTATCGGTGCTCTTGATAGTGTGTCCGCAATGACTAATTCCTTCCCTCGTCTGTATTTCAGTTTGATGTTATACCTCTGAAGTGCTAATCTCATACTCTGCAATCTTCTGTTTGGAAGATTGCGTTCTTTTTGGAACTATTAGCAATGATTTTTTGAAAGTTGTGATTAAAGGTCTATGATCAGTCTCTACCACTATGTCTGCTATACCACAGAGATATTGGTCAAATCGATCGTCGACAAGCAAACAATATTGCCAGCATCTCCTTCTCAATCTGTGCATGGTTCCTTTGTGTGATTGTCAAGCATTTTGAGGCAAAAGCCACAGGTTGATCCTCTTGAAGTAAAGTACATCCTAAAGCAAATGACGACGCATTTATTTGAATTTTCAGTTGTTTCTTTGGGTCGTAATATCGCAATACTGGAGCTTCCACTATTAATGATTTTAGGGATTAAAAACACTCCTCTTCTTGATCAGTCCATTTGAATTCTACATCCTGATGAGTTAACCTTCTTAGTGGTTGAGCAATATATGCCAGATTATTCAAATAGCTTGTCAAATATGCTACCATGCCAAAAAATCTTTGAACTCCAGCCTTATCTGTTGGCTGAGGCATCTTTACTATAGCTGAAATTTTCTCTGGGTTTGGTTGGGCCCTTTCTGCTGACAGGATATGTCCATGAAACTTAATTCTTTTTAAACCCACTTGGGTTTTTTCTCTATTCAATTTTATGTTCATCTGTTTTAGTCTATTCAGTAAGTTTTTAAAATTCTTATTATGATATTTCATCGTTTCATCGTGAGTAGAGCCTCGCCCAACTACCAGGATATCGTCTGCTATCACATAAACACTTTCTAGCCCTTCTAACGCATCGATTAACTTTTTTTTGTAATACCTCCATTGCCGTGGCAAGGCCAAATGGAAGTCTCAGAAACTTGTACTTCCCAAATGGAGTCCAAAACGAAGTCAAGTTTGAAGACTTTATTTAGCTTAACCTTCCAAAACCCCTTTTTTTACATCAAAAAAGCTAAAACAGCGTGCATTGTTCAGCTCTGGTGAAACTCATCAACCGTCGGCAGTTGTTGCACAGGGCATTTTACTGCTTTATTTAAATATCTTGGATCTAAACAGACTCGTAGTAAGTTGTCTTCATTCTTTACGATAGTTTCATTACTAACCCAGTCTGTATAATTTGGTTCTTCAGCTATTATTCCTTTTGCAATCATATCTTCTAATTCACGTTTAAGTGGCTCCCTCAAAGCAATAGGAACTCTTCTCGGCAATTGCCTTACAGGTTTCGTTTCATTGGTAATATCAATCTGGACCTCGCCTAAAAACTCTCCTGGGCCATTGAAGATGTTGTCATACTCGTTCATTATTGAATCTACCTCTTTTTGATATTTCTGTTCTATACTATTACATATCTGTATAAGATTCAGTAGCTGACAGGATTCAGCTGATAATAAGGGACAGTCATCATTATTTACTATTTGAAATTCTAAAATCAAACCAATTATTTTTGTGATTTATTTTCAAATTTTTCACACCCAGAGGTTTTATGATTTCTCCACCAAAAACTTCAGCCTTTCAGTGGACTCTTTCAAACGTGGATTCGGATCATCCAGAATAGAGCACAAATTATTTACACCCATAACATTGCAGGATGCTCTCGTATCTAATTGACATCTTGTTTTAACTAACTTACCAGCCGGCCTTTTAATCAGTAAGTCAACCTTAAGAGTTTTTGCTACAGTACTCTGCAAGGCCAACACATTTTCTTCTGTCTCCACTTCTTCAGATTCCGACTCAACATTCTTTACTGATCGATATTTTTTTTTTTAGTGAAGCAAACTGAAGCTAAATGATTTCTTTTCGAACATTTCTTACATGTAGCTCCATACGCAGGGCATTTCTTACCTTCATGTGAATCATATCCACAAAACGTACATTTAGTTTCTTTTTTCTTTGTCTTCATATTTTTCTTCCCGAGTATATTAACTTTATTTAAAGCTGTGCTTAAATTTTTTAACTGTTTTTTACTCGACTAATTTTATCTAACATCAATTTATCCTTCATGTCTCCATATTGACATGTTTTGATCATCCCATTCAAACGAATAAAATAATCACTATAGGATTCCTCTTCCCTATGTTTTGTCATATTGAATAAATAGCGCTCGTATCTTATATTTATATCAGGAAGTAACTGGGCCTTTAAAATCTCAACAATATCTGACTCAGACTCTATCTTATCTACGTTAGTTACATTATCGACGATTTTAAACGCCTCCTCCCCTATAGCCGTTGTCGGGCTCTGATGGCAGACTAGTGTTATCAGAAAGGCCCGAACTATTTTGCGTATTCAACTTGGGTTATAGGATTTAAAGGCAAGGAGTGCCGAAGACACACGTGGGGTGTTCCCAGCCCACGGAGAGTTCAGCGAGAGGTAAGGAGTGCCAAAGACACACGTGGGGTGTTCCCAGCCCACCTAGGGTTGAGATAAGAGGGCTGGGATAACCTTCGAAGAGGCTGTCAGAAGAAGGCGGTCTGTTGAGATGGTACTTGAAGATCAAAGAGTGCGTGTACGAAAGTCTCAACCGACTATGGGCAAGAAGCGAACCACGGGATTGACAAGGCGACCTTTTCGGGTCCGGTATCCGGTCTCCTGAGGTAGGAGAATCCCAGGTTTGACACTTGTTGATGGAGCCGGCCCCGACGCGCTGGAAGGTATTGTAGTTATCTCGGAAGGTTCCTTTGAAGAGCGGGCTGGCTGTGAGTCCTTGGAGGTAGGTTGATGATTCTGTGGTGGTGTTTCGGGTGAAGGAGCTACCTGAGAGTCGTTGGATGACTCATGTTGCGCCGGTGCCGCCGTGTCTCCTAGAAGGTACGCCGGTTTTACTCTATCTAGGGTTACACGAGTCGTTCTTCCCGGAAGTTGTATGGTTATGGTTTTCTCACCGCGGTTTATGACGAGATGAGGCCCAGTGTATGGAGGTTGTATTGTCCTACGCATAATGTCAGAGCGTAGAAATACGTGGCTGCAAGTAGAGAGTTCAGTGCTTACATAGGATCTACGAGAAGTATACGTGCCAGCCATATCTTGTTTCAGAGGAGTCAGTTGAATTTGTCGTTTGAGAGGTTGAAGGTGGAAAGTAGTCACCGGGTAAGCGGAGGGGTTGTCCATACAGAAACTCTGCAGTGCTGATGCCATCGTCCAGGCGAATCGCTGCTCGAATTCCCAGTAGTGCGGTAGGGAGAACACGGGTACAACGAGGTTCTTTAAGATCCGTCATGAGTGTAGCCTTAAAAGAGCGGTGCCACCGCTCGATGCACCCGTTGCTTTGTGGGTGGTATGCGGTCGTCCGAATCCTGTGGATGCCGAGGAGAGCAGTCAGCTGTGTGAAAAGGTCTGATTCGAACTGACGACCTTGATCTGTGATGAGGCGGAGTGGAATGCCAAATCGTGCTACCCAGTGTGTGTGGAACGCCTTGGCCACGGTGGAAGCTTCCATGTTGGGAAGAGGTATCGCTTCGGGCCAGCGAATGGCGCGGTCTATCATGGTAAAGCAGTAGATCTTACCCTTTGACGGCAGCAGTGGTCCGACTATATCCAGGTGGACGTGCTCCATTTTCTGTGCGGGTTTAAAGGTGCCCAGTGGGGTGACGGTGTGGGGATGTACCTTTGCTGTTTGTCAACTGATGCAGCATTTGGCCCAATTTCCCACATCATGGTTCATATTAGGCCAAAAGAAGCGTTGAGCAATGAGGCACCTAGTTGCCCGGACTCCTGGGTGACTCAACCCGTGAAGTTTATCGAAGATGACCTTACGGAAGCTGGGCGGAAGGTAAGGGTGTGTATTTCCAGAGTCTGTTTCACAAAATAAGGAAATATCACTCCCGGGGATCTTCGTTCTCCAGCTTAACCGTGTTGCTCTCGCCAGTCCTGTATTGAATGTCGGTGGAGAACTGTGATATGAAGTTGAGCTGCGTGATGCGACGTGGACAAGTCGTTGAGGACATCTGTTTCATGGCGTGAATGAGCGGCTTGTGGTCCGTGAGGATAGTAAAAGCAAGGCCTTTGATAAGAGGTCTAAAATGGCGAACAACTTCGAAGACCGCCAACAGTTCTCTATCGTAGGTACTATAGTTGGTCTGAGTCTTTGATAGTGCGCGAGAGAAGAAGCCGAGTGGTTCAAACTCGGAGCCACGCTGCTGCTGGAGAACTGCACCTACGCCCGTATTGCTGGCGTCACAGGCAAGAAAGAGAGGCACTCTACTGGAAGGATGGGCCAGACGTGTAGCGTTGGCCAGGGCTTGTCTCGTAGTATCAAACGATGATAGGGCTTCAGGGGTCCAGTTGATGGGAGTGTGGTAATTCTGCTTGGTTTTGTGTAAGTACCCGTTGAGGGCCTTCTGCGTGGAGGTTGCGTGAGGAAGACAGCGGCGATAGAAGTTGACCATCCCTAGGAAACGGCGTAAGTCCCTGATGGTAGTCGGCTTGGTGTAGTCAAGAATGGCTTGTACCCGGTCTTTTCTCGGCTCAATGCCTTCGTATGATACTCGATAGCCGAGAAAATCCACTGCAGGTTGGCCGAGGACGCACTTGTGGAGATTCAGAGTAAGCCCTTTGCTGTCTAGTTTCTGGAACACTGTCCGCAGGTTAAGTTAATGCGTCTCAGCGTCAGGTGAAGCTATAAGGATGCCGTCGAGGTAGACGAACACAAAGGGTAGATCTCTGAAGATCCTGTCCATAAAGCGTTGAAACGTCTACGCTGCGTTGCGAAGTTCAAATGTCATTCTTACGAACTCGAATAACCCAAATGGCTTACTGATAGCTGTCTTGGGTATATCCCCTTCGGGGACTGGAATATGGTAGTAAGCGCAATTGATGTCCAGGGTTGAAAAAATAGTTGTACCGTCCAAGTGGTTGGTAAAATCTAGCCGGTTTGGGACGCCATACTTGTCTGGAACGGTGCGAGTGTTTAGCACTCTGTAGTCTCCACAGGGTCGCAGAGAACCATTCTTCTTGTAGACGACATGGACTGGACTGGCCCAAGGACTGTTAGAGGGGCGGCATATTACCTCGTCGCACATACGGTTAAACACTGCCTTAGCTGCGATGAATTTGTCTGGGGGAAGACGACAAGCGCGACAGGTCACGACCGGCCGTCCGTGCGTCTCAATGTACTGCTTCACATCAGTAACTACGTTGTCCTTCATCCTCGATGGCTTATTGAGGTCGGGGAAAAAGCTCCGGCCTGGATCGTACATGCTCGCCCCGGAACTTTCTCGCCCGAAGACTGTTGGACGAGCCTCCTGTTGTGAAGGTCTACTACCAGATTATAGGTCGTGAGGAAGTCAGCTCCCAGAATAGGTTGAGTGACGTCGGCCACAATGTAGGTCCAGGGCAACCGTTAGCGAAGCCCTAAGTCTAGCTGACGATACTACTCACCGTAAGTAGCAATAGAGGTACCGTTAGCTGCGTAGAGTCGGTATTGGGCTGGTTGCTGCGATCCTTTCCGTCGGGTGGTAAAATGGACAAGGCCGCCCCGGTGTCTACCAGGAAGTGCTCCCGTGTCTGGCGATCCGTGATGAACAGCCGACGGAACGATAAGCTGGTAACGGATGCCGTCTCTCCCGTTACCCGGATTCGTTTCTCTGTCCCTGGGTTTCCTTACTCCAGGTTGGCGGCACGCTGCGGCGTCTCCTGCGAAGGTCCGATGGTACCAGCAGAACTGCGAGCGAGTGACAGGGCTTCTCCTTCTCCAAGGGCTGAGACGGGTGTGCGAGCGAGGCCGTCCCCTCTGCGAAAGCAACCGGTCGAATTCCTTCCGCAAGTTGTTCACCTCTGCGCGTACGATCTCATTCACTTCGAGGTGCGACAATGGGGTAGCTGTAGCGGCGCTAATCTGTGGCGTGAAGTCTACTTCGAGGATCTTATCGGCCACAGCAACCAATTTGTCGAAGTCCTCTTGCTCGAGTGCAGCGAGAACACTCTGGACCCGGGTGGGCAAAGCACGAAGCCAGATGGTGCGAAGGAGCTGTGCAGTAGCGGCAGCACCGGCAAGTGCCTCCATCTGCCATAGAAGCTGCGAAGGTCTCTGGTCCCCGAGCTGTGTCTCCTCTAGGAGCCGTTTTATGCGTCTCTCCTGGCTCTGGCTGTAGATGACTGTAAGGCGTTGCTTCATCTGTGTGTAAGGCGTCTCATCCAGCAATTGTGCCAGGACCTTGTAGGGAAGGCGGGCGACGACCATCTGGAAGCGACGATCTTGAGCGATGATGCGGCCTACGCTGAACATTGTCTCCGCCTGGATGAACCACAGTAGAGGATCGACCTCCCAGAAGGGTGGGAGGTTAACCATGGCCTGGACAGCCTGGGTGTCAGGGGTGGCGGTTGAAACTGTGGTTCCCAGCCCACGGAGGGTTCAGCGAGAGGTAAGGAGTGCCAATGACACACGTGGGGTGTTCCCAGCCCACGGAGGGTTCAGCGAGAGGTAAGGAGTGCCGAAGACTCACGTGGGGTGTTCCCAGCCCACGGAGGGTTCAGCTAGAGGTAGGATAGGTAGGTAAGAGGTAGGTAATAAGAGAGAGAGTTAGGTGTGATGGAGGAGGAACAAATGAAGATTCTGGGCTGAATTGCCGTATTTATAGCCCATGGAGAGAAGAGGGGACTGCCACCCTACTCCCAAGGAGGGGAGTGAAGTGCGCAAGTCAGAGCACCTCCCCGATGGAGGTAGAGTGGGGTATCGAGGCAGGTCACCCCGCTATTCCAGGGCATCGGAACTTCCAGCCAGAACATCGAGCGCTCCCTACATTCATAGCTTTACTAATATTAAATTCAAACATATAAAGTACAATTAATACAAAAAAAGACTCGCGGGTCAATTAAGATCAATGAGATGGCGGTCGCCACAAAGGTTTCAAATGTCTTTTGGCATTCTTCTGTCCAAACGTATGCTGAATCCTTACGTGTAAGGGCAGTTAGTGGAGTTGCTATTTGTGCAAAGGAATTTATGTGTCGTCTGAAATATGTTGTCATACCAAGAAAACGTCTTAATTCGTTTAAATTTTGGGGTGCTGGGTATTTCTGAATGACTTCGATTTTCCGTTCCGTGATTTTCGTTAATAGAGTCGAAATCTTAACCTCTGCACTCTTTTCATTAAGACCGGTTTTCTTAAAATATTTAAGATTTTTCATCGACATTTTTCGATACGTCAATCTCTTTTGGGAGTGGAATATTTTTATTATACTCACTGTCATAATGGGTTTTGGTAAGTCGTTTTTTTAGTTGTTAAATTCTTTCTTCTAACACCTGGTTATTTTCTGGGGATTTCCTACCCTTTCCTTTACTCCTGGTGCTCATTTTTCTGGATTTAAATCACTTCTGACACCATATTTTATGATACGAAACACAACTTAAAAAGATATATTTCAATAATTCAAACAAAACAGATAAATCAAAACAATGTCACTTCTTAATGACACAATCTAAACTTCAAAATAGTAGGTACTACAACTTGACTAAACTACCCTCAAAAGATTTTAATGATATATCATTGCTCCTTTTTCTAGATGGGTTGCTGAAGCTTGGAACGCTTGCTCTAAAACCTGTGGTGGTGGAGTTAGACAAAGAACTGTAGTCTGCATGCAAATTATCAACTCAACTTTATCTAAAGTATTTTCTTATACATTTTATTTGTATTTCTTTTAAGTTGTTCACAGTACATTTTTTGCTGAAATTTTGGGAAAACCACGGGTAATAATTAAATATGAAGTTGTTGTTCAAAGAAATTTTAACCTCTTCGGCTAATACACTGAGCTAGATAATGATTCATACATAGTAAAAAGACTTTATACCTGGTTGAAAGGAGTTATTTATTTTTTTGTATTTTTCAGGTGTCAGAAACCACTTGCAAAGGCATTAAACCAAAAATGGTTGAACCATGCAGCAATATTCCATGTCCTCCAATTTGGAAAGCTAGTCATTGGTCTGAGGTAATGGTTTTCATTTTTCTTTCCCTCCCCCCTACATCTGGGGGGTAGGTTTAAACCCTAAGGCAGTACGAACACGAACCACTTGTTCGAGCCTAGCAATCAGGCCACATTGGGGCCCATTTTATAACCCCGTGGTGGAGAGTTCCTGCCACTTCCCTCATTATACCTGTACATGGTATCACCAAAGCGGGTATGGTGTAGTCATTAGTGAGCTATTTAACCCTTCAGTTGGCGCGCCTATTTGAGTTACATAAGTGGACGCGCCCGTCGCAGTCCTCCGGACCGCATGTTGTTTTACTTGCACAATTATCATAAAATAAGATGATTTTTTTTAACTTATTTTATTGCTAAATTCACTTTAATACATAAATATTGCCAATTTTTTAATAAATAAATTAATTATTAGTTAAAGGTAAACATTATTAATTGTAAGTGTAATGCAAATTAATTATATACATTATGAAAGAGGGTATTTACTATTATTATTCTTATTATAATTATTAATTTATTTATTTAATATTCCCATTTGGATAATTAATAAACACTTTTTTTATAAATATAGAAAATTAAAAACATTGTGTATAAAACTAAAAAAACTCTGATTTGATGAAGGTCTTAACAGTTTTTTATAAGGTCTTAACGTTTAGAGTGTTTTTGTGTTTAACGACATTGTTATTAAAGTATATTTAATAAACTTTATAAAAAAAAGATTATTAAATGCACTTTATNACGCGTACTCGGCCACTGCCGGTAAGAGCTCGCGAGCTGAGACAGAGGTCCGGAATCCCAGAGAACGAGGTGATCAGTTGGGTCACCCCAGAGCTACCCCCATGGGAGGGGCCGGACCTCGCGTTCCATCTTCGGCTCGCTAAATTGCCGAGAGAAACCACGACTCAGGTAGAGTACGAGCAAGGACTCTTCGAGATCCTAGCCCGGTACCAGGGTCGTCGGGTCTTCTACACTGATGGCTCGAAATCAAGAGAGGGTTCCGGGTGCGCCCTGCACTCAAGAACGGAGACAAGATTCTGGTCCTTGTCTCCGGTTGCAGGTGTGTACACCGCCGAGCTCCGAGCCATCGAGAAGACCCTTGAACTGTGCGTGGAGAAAGTCGAGAAGAGTGTAGTCATCTGTTCCGACTCGCTCTCCGCTCTCCACGCCCTGCAAGATAAGTTCAGCGACGACCCAGTCGTTATCAAAATTTACAGGCACGCGCGAAACCTTCACCTTTCAGAGAAGCGTGTGGCTTTAGTGTGGGTACTGGGGCATGTCGTCATCGCTGGCAACGAGGCGGCCGATGAAACCGCCAAGCGTGGGGCCGCTGCGGAGGTGGTGGACCTTGCTCCCGTCCGGCTAGACGATGCCAAGACGGCAGCTGTCAACTCCGTCTGGCGTAGTTGGCAAACAGCTTGGGATCAGGTCCCCACTCCACTAAGACGAATAAAAACTAAAGTGAGGACGACGCTAGTGGATATAACTCTATCAAAAAGAGAAAGCGTCGTCCTCACGCGACTTAGAATCGGCCACACGCAGTTAACGCATTGGCACCTCTTAACAAATGAGCGTGCCCCCCGATGCCGACACTTCGGGATAGCAGCGCTGACAGTGAGTCACATAATTGAAGAATGCGACTCACTAGCGGATCTGAGGACGGAGTGCCAGGTCCCAGCGAACCTGGCAAATGCCTTAGCTGAGGAGTCAAACGTTCAGGTAGTCCTGACATTCCTCCGAAGAGCAGGACTATGAATGCATTTGATACCTCAGCAGAGCACAGGTAGTTAGGGTTTGTTTTGTTTTTCTATGTCTCTTAGTTTAGGATAGAATCTACTACCACCATCCCCGGCTATATATTTCGTCCGGTAGTGATGATGTGTTCCCAAGTGCCACTCTTGGACGTAGAGAGGCAGATTTCTTTGTTTTACTTATGTATTTATTTATTAACTTAGTTTTAAGTAATTAGTTTATAGGAAATTTTAACCTTAGTTTTAGTACCGGTCTCCGTCACTACCTGTCCCGTTTATTTGTTCCACGCGGAGGCAGGTGGGTTTCCTTTCCACTAGACACCACAGTGGAGGGAAGGCGGTGGCCGGAAAAATTGTGATATTAGGATTATGTTTAGCATAGGAACTACTAGTTACCATTAGAATTAAGAATTTGTGATATTAGGTTAGCATACATTTAGCTGTGATGCTAGTTTAGGTAAATTGGTAAATTAGTAAATGGTCGTCGGTTTTATAATTTTAGACAAAATGATTTTTAAAGTATATTAAATGTACTATATAGTTTTATAAAGTATTAAAAAATTTAAATTAAACACTACATTAATAAAATTGTGTACTAACAAAAGAAAATAAAAATTCGTTTTAAATTTTAAGACAGAAGTATTGTAAGGTAAGAGGGCGCGCCGCAGTGCTAAGGACTGCAAAGTCGACTCTACCCGAAACAACGCTTTGTTTCCACTGATAGCTTCACTCAATCAAACCCTAGAGCTGCAGTTTACTTGTGTAAACTACAGAACAAGCATACCTAAGGCATTGTTTTTCTAGTATTCACACCTGTGAGTAATAACGAAAATACGGCCTTTGCGGTGCTCTGGACCACGGCGAGCCCACTGCAGGGTTAAATCACAGCATCATGGCACGGGATCCAAGCCACGACCTTGATTTGGCTTGTAGCATCGATAGCTGGGCGAGTGCGAGTGCCTAGAGCACCTAAGCCACGCTGTCTCCCATACTGCCACGCTGTCTCCCATACTGCCACAATGTCTCCCATACTGCCACAATGTCTCCCATACTGCCACAATGTCTCCTATACTGCCACAATGTCTCCCATACTGCCACAATGTCTCCCATACTGCCACAATGTCTCCCATACTGCCACAATGTATGTCCTGTATTGCTTTTCAATTTCTTTTTTGAACACGATAACATGTCTTGTTAGGACATTTAAATTTGTATACTACAGATTTTTTCAATTTTATTTATAAAGTTCAATTCCACTTTTATTTCAATAAATATTGTTTTATATTTTTAGTGCTCAGTGACGTGCGGTGAAGGAGTTCAAATTCGTAATGTAACGTGCAAAGGTGAAGAAGGAAGAGAGCATGGTAATATAACCTGCGATGAGAGCATCAGGCCAGGACTTTTTAAACCTTGTTCAGCAAGCCTTCCGTGTAACAGCGGTAACTCTTTTCTTTATATTAATTTGATTGTTTATATATGTTTTTCATTTTATTAAAATCAAGCCATTGTAGGGTGGAAGGATTAACTACTTTACACGTCAACTTGATTTGATCATATAGAATAGAATAGAATAGAATAGAATAGAAATTTCTTTATTACGTTACTAATATAAAATAAGATGTAATATGTCATCTTATACAATGTAGGCAATTAACAATAATCAATAAATAACATAAAATAACAGAGAATAAGCTAAATAAATTAACAAAAATGTAAACAATCTATAAAAATTCAGTAACACGATAACAACATTTCGCAATCAACAATTTTTTTAAATTCCTTTTAAATTGATTTATGGGTAGTCTTTTTATTTCAGGGGGTAATTTATTAAAGCATTGCAGGGCCATGTTATGTGGTGAGGATTTGTGTCGATTGGTTCTGCAGGAAGGTAAAACTAGGTTGTCTTTATTTCTTGAATTAAAATGGTGGATGTCTGAAAATTTAGAAAAGTTTGAAAGGTTCTTTTTCACAAATATGCAAGATTCTGCTATAAACATACTGGGGAAACTTAAGATATTATATTTTTTTAAATAATCTTTGCAGGAGGTCCTATTATTTAGATGGAAAATCGTCCTAATAATTCTCTTTTGCACAGTGAAAATTCTTTTAGATTCGGGTTTATTGCCCCATACCAAAATGTTGTATGACAAGAAAGGGTAAACTAGCCCGTAATAAGCAGTCAATAAAGTCTCTGTGCAATTATACCTCCTTAAATTTCTAATTATGAAGAAAGCGCACTTTAGTTTTCTTAATACGGAATTAGTGTGTTCTCTAAAATTAAATTTGTCATCAATCAATACTCCTAGAAATGTAAATACCTCAAGTTTAACTAGACTGGTAGAACTAATAATGACGTTTGGAGAATTCAACAATTTAAATTTACTAAAAATAACGAAAACACTTTTAGAAACATTTATAACAAGCTGGATGGTTGAGCACCATTCGTTGAAAGCCTTGGACAGATTGTTAAGATACAGTTCAAGTTGATTGGCAGTTCTCGCCACTTATCGCCACGTATCGTCAGCATATAGTACTACACGGCAAGTTGGACAAACTCTTTTTAAGATTTCATATCTTTAGTTTTAAAAAAAAGTCCCACTTCTTTGGGAACTAAATCGAAAACTCTACTTGCTATGAGTAAAATTATCTTCTGGGACTAGAATAACGTTTTATCGGTATTTTTTTCCACAAAGGAAATGCTGTTTGCATCTGTGAAGTTTTATCTTTACATGTTTTTTAGATAGTTTATTGTTTTCAATACAACGGTATTTTATAATGTAGAGTTTGGGGTAACTACAATAATACATAATAATAATAATTTATTTCCACCAATATACATTACATTTATATTACAATATAGATTCCGGTACAGTTTTTAAGATGAAGATAATTTTATTCTGATAAATAAGTTCAATGATTAGTAGATCTTTAATTAAAAAAATAGTCGAGTGAATGGCTATACTGCAGCGTCATGTAAACATTGAACATCCATATTATTTTTATTATTGAAGTCATTCTAGATTAGACTTGCTACTTTTCTTGATTTATCCTTTACTTCTTTTCTTTTAAGCAATTAGAAGATATCTTTAATTCTTTTAGTAATTTGTTAGTAAAAATATAAATAAATATATTATATTGCGTGCATTATTCATTTAGAAGTTATGTGTGCTATAAACGTGTGTTTTGTATTTTGTTGTTATAGATTCAGTTTGCATTTTACTTATTGTTATTATTCCCAAGTTTCTTATTTGAACATTAATCTTAGTTAATACATTTATTATCTTTATTAATATGACATATAGTTATTAACTAATATCTATGCTATATTAATAAAGATAACATTTTAGCAGTTTCATTTTTCTTCCGCAAGTAAATAAAATATTGTATGCAACAAGGCAGCAAAGGAAACATTTCTGCCTCGTTTATTCATTGCCTGCCTCGGCTTCGCCTCGGCAGTCAAATAGGTAAATTCCCTGCCTCGGCTTCGCCTCGGCAGTTAATTATCATAGCCTATCCTCGCCTTCGGCTCGGAGGCCTCGTCAGTAAAATTCCATTTTGCTGCCTAGTTACATAAATAACTATTGTTGCAATTAGTTCCACCCCTAATGCAATTTCTACTGCACTATAAGGCGACCTTCCCCTCTTTATCACACTCCAGACTAGGTAGTCCCTTGATGCAGAGTAGGTGAAACGTGCTACCACTAGGTAGCCCTGCTAGACCCACAACACTTACTAGTACTGCTGGCTAAGCATCAGTAGAAACAGCAGCATTTATTCAACACAGGATCGCTTTGGAGTTTTCTCCCAGACAGACGGAAATAATGAAAACTTAGTCCACCATAACCAGATTACCCAAGTCCCCCACCAATTTTCGTAGTCGGGTATTTTCGTCGTGCCCTTCTCACCCGTCGTCATGTTTAAGTCCCCTCTTATGATGAGTGGAGATTCTGGGGAGCGATTCCATATTATTTTTATCCAGCAATTTAGTTCCTGGATGAAATCTTCTATTATGATTACGAGTGATCTTTTAAGGCAGACGCAACCTACTGTTAATCTATATATTGTATAAAAACTAAGAGTGACAGTGACTGACTCATCAAAAATTCTTCTACTTCCCATTGTCAAAGAGATTTTAAATCGGGTACATAGATAGAGTGTACCATAAATATGAAAGTGCGGCCTTTTTTATTTCGATATATGACCTCCATATTGAATTACAGCCGCCATCTTGGATTTATTCGTCAGTAATTCTCGTACTTCCCATTGACATAGAGATCTGAAATTTGGTAAATAGATAGTGTACCGTAAATTTGTGACAAGCACATTAATTTACAATTATGCCCAGCTCAGTTGGTAGTAGGGGGTGGGTGTTAGTTAAAAAAAGAATGAAATGAATTAGAATAAAAAAAATGATGAAATATATTTTCAAGAGCGCCAGGTTCTTAATTTTAAGTTGCGAAGAACCGACCCCTGAAGTACATTACAATTCACAATATTACAAATAAGTTTAAATTACGGCTGAGTATATTGAAGATGGATTTTAAAAAAAGTAGATAAAGTTAAAATAGATAGATGTGAGATGTGATGATGGTCGATATGGTGTGGTGGATTCGGCCCGTACTAACCACCCTAAAAATGAATAAAACCAAGACCATTACTAACTGATTTAGGAAAAACAGTGTGAAACAAAAATGAAAGAAGTGGTGCGACTAAGATTGACTGAAAAAAAGAAAAGACTTCCCTTCACTCGAAGGGTCTGGAGGTGTTCTACATTTGGATTAAGAAAATATAAACTCTATGGAGGAGTACCACTGACCACTGGTACACTTTAAGTACCACTTGAACCTATAACGAAAATAACACATTTCTAGAGAGGCCTCACGGCCAAAGCCGCCGCCGGCCGCCACGCCACGCCGTTCCGAGGGCCTCTGCCTGGATCAGAACCAGCCTGGCGTACCTCCACAGGTAACGAAAAAATCACAGGGAAGTACTTAGTCCAAGTACTTTTTAGGGTTTTGTAGATGAGTAAGCATACCCATTATGTAAATAATGATTTCTTGTCTTCAATCTAAAAGTCCCGGGTTCGATCCCCTGGGGGGTCACAATGTTTTTTATCAGTAATAAACCAATAAGGAACGCAAAATTTAAAAAAGCAAATATATATTTGTGTCCTACTCTTCAGCAGCTTTCATTTGATACCCAACTCAAAATT
>KZ652316.1:7818-26922 GCA_001010745.2 Gerris buenoi
TTTTTTTTTTTTTTTTTTTTTTTTTTTTTTTTTTTTTTTTTTTTTTTTTTTTTTTTTTTTTTTTTTTTTCTTCACATAATTACACCAGGTAAATTTAGGGTTACTCACTCTGTGCAAACTTGTAATTAAAAAAAAGGGTTCTTATTTGATATATTAAAGTAAAAAATACAAATAATAAAACATCTTTGAGCATGCTAAATTACCCTATTCCTATTATAACTTATCAAAATTGAAAAACAAAACTTTCATAGACTGCAACTCTAAAATCGGAGATCATAAACATAACTTAAGATGATGCGTTACTGGACTGTGAGGCTAAGTTAATCGATGTAATGATAAATGATACGTTTTTTATAGCTAAATGTAGAGCTAAAATCAGTTTATAGCTAAATATAGAGCTAAAATCAGTTTATAGCTAAATGTAGAGCTAAAATCAGTTTATAGCTAAATGTAGAGCTAAAATCAGTTTATAGCTAAATGTAGAGCTAAAATCAGTTTATAGCTAAATGTAGAGCTAAATTCAGTTTATTAATTTCAAATGATTCATCTAAAATGTTTATGTAAAATTTAATTGATATCTGCCCAATTAAGTTTAAACTCTACACTTTTGCAAAGACTTGAGACAGACTTTTTACAAAACACATATTTTGGATTCAGGGGATCCTAAAATACGTGAATCATTCAAACTCATATTTTTACGCCATCACAATACCATATCAGCATGTTTATATACTACTTGGAACAGAAATTAAAAATCATAAAAGTGATTATAAACATTTTTGTATGTGAAGTATGTGTTAGAGAAATTAAAAATCATAAAGGTTAAAAAACTAGAGTTTATAGAGCTCTATTAGAACCAAATGGATAATGTCCACATTATTTGAGTAAATATCTTTAGCTACTTCAACTATCATATTCTATTTTTATTATTAGTTAGAACTTACTAAGTTAATACAATAATCTTTGATGGAGCATTGTAAGATGTAGACGCGAGGGTAAGTCTGTTAGCTGCCCGGAAGGCTAATTTGTGGTCTGAGTTAATCCAAAAGTATCATAGAGTGATTATAGTCTAAGTATAGAGGAAGGGTCTAGCTCTCGCAAGTAATTAGTTTACTTCTAAACTTGTATAATATTGTTAAGCACAACATTCTCGAGTTATCAGATCCTTGATATCTTGTTAGATAACATTGATAAGGTTTTCAATGTAGACCACAGCATAGCAGCCGAACTTTCAAACTCGAATATTGGTTAACTGTTAATATCTGAGAATGCTTGTTATTTAAGAATATTAAAAATTCAGATATTTTCCCTGGGTGAAAGTTGTCTCTTGGGCCGGCTGACTTTTGGCTAAAATTTTAATAGTTGCATATTCTTTTTATACACTTCAAGACCTTTAAATTGATGTATAACATGTCATGGAGACTAAAAAACTTTTTTTTTAGTCACCCACCATATTTGCCGCAATCTTGAAAATATTAATGAAAACTCCAAAAAGTGTACAGTTGTCTCAAATGCCGAGATGTACCTGTGTGCCGAACTTCATGTTCCTACCTATAGTACATCAACGGACCGACAGACAACGGACACACCAACGGACCGAAAGACAGACAGAGCCTGTCTGTCGACCGAAAGACAGACAGATAAGTTTTCTTTTCGTAATTTGTAGAGAAACCTAAAAGCATTTAACAGGTGATTGTTTTCATGTCGCTTCAGATTTTCAGTTATTAATATTAGGTTTGTTCCAACCGAGCATTCCGCGGGATCGTCACCGTCATGCGCAATAGATAAAAGCCGTTCCAAGCTGACTTGTGACAGTGTTTCATACCGTCCACGAAACTGTTCCAACCCCGGCAGGGATCGTTTGCGAACCGTTCACTGTACGGTCCCAACAATCCTCTGACAATACCATGTACTGGTTTGTATGACATGCGCAGTTATATCAATCGTCACGAATATAAACAGGAAGGTTCTCAAACTGTTAGGTTTCCTTGAATGTTTTTAATACAGTACGAACTATAGTCCTAAATCCGTTCCAACCTGACATGATTTTATTACAGTACAATGTCAGCGCATGCGTATAAAACCTGTCCTAAATGATTCCCGAACGATCCGCGGGACGATACAAAGGACGGTATAAATAGCGGGGTTGGAACAAACCTATTAACAGTAATTGGAAAATTTTACCGGTTATGCGGGGAGGATGAACACACATGTATGGCCGAAGAGTATGGTGCGACCATTAGAGAGCCATGTAAATAAGATCACTATAAGATGTGGAATCGAACTCATGATCTTATTCCGTCCAAGAGTAATAGATGGCAGACGGGGCAAGTGCTTTAAGCACCACGATTAGACAGGCTCCTTCGATTTTCTGCTAAATCTAACGGTTTGTTCAGAGCCTTTAGGGTTTAGTGGTCCTAAAGAGCTAAAATTAATTTCAAAAATGATTTTTTTTTGAACATGTATGCGAAATTTCATTGAAATCGGAACAGTAGTTTAGGTTGCAAGCAACTGCACAGACTGTAACAGTACATACAGACATTTAAAATACAAACAAAGTTAAGAAAAAAAAACAAAAAAAAACAAAAAACAGATTTTTTCTCTCCAACTTATAAATCAGAGAATAAACATAAAATAATTCCGCTATTGAGACCGTGGAATCATCGGAAATAGATATTCAAATTCTTTCTAACTTGACAAACGCATCAACCCAGTTTTTTTCAACGGACAAGCGTGTCAATAGCGCCCCATCCACTGTCGTTCTTTCCCGACAGTGGATGGAGACTTTCCTTTCTCTTGATCGTGAGGAAAGCACGGCATGATTGATAATCATGTTCATTACCATCCACACAACCACTTTCCTGCACTCTTTCCTGTGAGACGATCCGCTCATTCAATCCTGCAGGCTTGTCGTGTGACTACAATCCCTTCGTTTGATGCAATAAACACAATGAAAGGATCTATATCTCATCCACATGAAACTTATCAGTTGACAAGAATGGAGAGGATGGCGCGACGGGATTATTTGGCAAGATTATAATCCTGACGTTCTTTCCTCTTGAACCCCATAAACTAACACTCTTTCTTGACGGAATTGGCTTTCCTTACGGAGAGAATGACAGTGGATGGGGTGCTAAAGTTTTTGGATGCTAACTAAGTCTGCCCAATTTCAACTATATAGAGAAAAAATACATCAAAGAACTTAAAGAACTACATACTTCAAAAGAATATTGACCTTCCTCTTAATTAAGAATAAAAAAATCAAATAATAAATTCCTTAAGTACATTCAATTAATAATAATTGGATACTAATACGTTCTTTGTAACCATAATTAGGTCGAATAAGAACTTTGCAAAAAAAAAAGGCATGAAGAATGTCTTCCAATAATTACCAATTATTTTGCTAACTAATAACTTATATTTTGTCAGTTTTTTTTTTTTTAGAAATAGTAAATATGACCCATGTTATAATAGGTTTTTCATGTTTCTCTAACTGTCACAATGTCAACTATAATTAAACATGAAAATAATATTGCTTTTTATAAATTAATGAACTTATTACTCGGTCATGACGTTTTACTTATGTCGTGATAATAAATAAAAGCGGCACTGCGTCATTGTGCATTGGCAATTAAATTTGAGCGGGTAATTAAAATTAAATCCTCTCACAATAAATATTGTGGTTTCATTTATAAGCTTCTTAAGTCCGATTGTCAACTATGTGAATTCTGGGGGAAAAAAAACATATTTAATTGCTATTAAAGGTTCAATATTGTTAAAAAAAAGTTGATTGTGTTAAATAATATACGTATTACAGGAAATTATCAACAATTGTTTGTCATTTCCCGGTTTAATTTTAATACGGTAATTATTTTCTAAGGCATTTTTTGTTCGGATTAAAACTTAATATTACATTGTGAGGATTTCCGGGAAGAGAAATAGCACATACGCTTTTCACACAGACATTTTAATTTAAATCAAATTATAATTATTATTAACAATGGGAGACGGACAGAGAAAACTGGAAATATAGAGACCCGTGGTTCGAGTCCCGGCGCTGGAGTCTATTTTTTCTCTGTCTGTCTCCCGTTGTTAATAATAATTATAAATTGATTTAAATTAAAATTTAAACTTTCCGTAGTATGAATACTACGAAAAACTTAAAAATTNATTGAACGCCTGTTGCTAATGCGCATGCGTAGTACAGTTTAAAACTAGTTTGAAGTGTGGTTGGAACAAACCTATTAACTAAACTAAGTCTATAAGATTAGAGTTGGCACAATCGAAGGCGGGAAACAACAAACGTGGAGGTATTTTTGGGGTTATAAAAAGGGAAATCAGTCTGGCCATGATATATTTTTTTTTTTTGTGGAACAGGGGTAGAGAAGAACATTTTTTTTTTTCTGAAGTTGCATTCAACATGGGGGACCAATAGAATCGTTTCCCTCAAAATTTTCCCGCCTTTTGATTGTGCCAACTCTAATTTTATAGACTGTAGTTAACGATATTATTTTATAGACTGTAGATAAATCCACTCACTAAATTAACAGAGAAGTACAACGCCAGCTAAGGATGTAACAAGCCATCAGTGCATCACCGATATGACTATACTAGTAGAAGACTTATCTTTAGCAATTAGGCTTACTAATCAGGAATCGGTTTAAAAAGCCAATCCGAGCCATCACTTCGAATTATTGTCACAAATAACACCAGGATTGTGAACCTGTTAAGAACAACGTATAACAGTTAAGAAATTTAACATAGAACAGCCTAGTTTGTAAATGTTGGTAATTTATCATCGACGTGGATTTGTTAGCTCAATATGGTCTTGTTGTAGACCTCAAGAACAGAGTAATCGCAAAAGGATCAACAGAAATAGCCTTCAAGATCAACAAATTCAATGGAAAAACTAATGTTGAAAGGCCTTGCACAAAAAGATGTGTTGTCTACAAATAGATTTGACAAAGGCATAGACCAGATATCTGCCAAGCCAGCTTATATTGTCGCATACGATCCGGTAGACATGTCAGGTTAGACTGAATAATCTACCCGAAGGCCCGTCACTAGATGGACTGGCAACTCTCCTGACGTTCGGATGAATCTTGCAAACCTCTCAGTCTTAGCCATGGACAAATATCAATTATCTAGCACCTGCAGGTTTTGATAACTAGCAAACAATGATTTCGACTTTTAAATTATAATAATATAGCGCCAGGAGAGTATTGAGCTGAGTACTAAACTAAGTTAAATACACCACTGGAATTATTGGTTCTGAATAAGTCAGTTTTATTTTATATTAAACTTTAACAAGAGAAACAAACATTCAACTTTAGAATACAAAACACTTAGTGACATCTATCATGTCATAAATAGAAAATAATAAAAGAAGCATTGCCAACTCAACAGAGAGGACAATCGCGGTGTCAGAGTACTCTTGTGGCAGTCACAAGAACTATCAACACTTGTCTCAAAAATGTGTTTAGACTACATGGTACCACAACAGTACTATCAAGATGAATGATGTAATTATTGTGAGAGTACTGTGAGACTTAATCGTGTTCTGGGCTCGGTCGAAGCAACCACAACTATACTTCGGTACCCCGTACCGTACACGTACGCGTACGCGGTCAGTTGTTAAGGTTATTGCACAAGGTTTGTGTTTCCAAAATCACCCAAGGTGAATGCTTAAGCCTCGCCTAGACCGGTGATCACGAACAGAGCAATGAGTAGAGCATTTGGTCTCTGCGCATACCCTGGCCTGCGCGTGGGCGCACCTCAGACTTTCCATTGTGTTCTGTTTTTTTATCATGTTTCTTATTGGAATGATTTTCTTCCTTGATAGCTTTGTATTCGTATCATGGATGCAAATGGAAGAGGATAGGACGCATAAAAGAGTTTTATAATAGAGGATGCGAGATACGATGAAGGCAGGACGAAGGGCAAGCATGTTAGACTATGTTTTTGAGTAGTCTTGTATTTCATGGAAATGATCCCCTTTGATCCTTTCGCAATGTTTTAAACTTTCC
The DNA here is from genome assembly GCA_001010745.2 of Gerris buenoi. Classification (NCBI taxonomy): domain Eukaryota; kingdom Metazoa; phylum Arthropoda; class Insecta; order Hemiptera; family Gerridae; genus Gerris; species Gerris buenoi. The sequence continues at coordinate 13,845 of KZ652316.1, forward strand.
TCTTGGACCTCCCAAAAACTTTTATCTATCCTTTACCATGATAACTGATAAAAAAAAAAATAAAAAGCCTTATACAACGGTTCAACTACTTCTTCTTTTGATAAGCGGCTGGTAAAAAGGATAAAAGTATTCTTCAAACTTATCTTCATATATTATCCGATCTGAGAGTATGTAGCTTCGAGACTAGTCAAATATTTAACTTGTAAATAAAATTGATATTAGAGAGTCCTTTCGGATCAATTTCTCCTTATNATTCGTGATTAACATGGCAGTTAACTTACGAGTTGGAACGAAGTTCCTTATGGCACGTTCTGGAGCCCGGGAGTAAATCCAGAAAAACGACCAAAATTACCGTCACGAAATCTCCTGATGACGATTGCTTTAGTAAAAGATAACCGAGTAAGTTGAAATTTAGTACTCATGTTCATTTTACCAATAACCAGGCTGAGTTCGTTGGACAACGTTATCCGTCCAAGCGTTCATGCGCAACGCTCGCGTAAACGTAAGCTCCAAAAATTTTAGTACGGAAAAAATGTTATCGACAATATTAAGGAAACCTGTTCCTTGACTTGTTTTGTTTATTTTTGTTATATGTCAAAATGTCACTTCGTTTTGTAAATGTAGAAAATATAATCACTGTTTTTGTTAAAAGTAAAATTGATCTGTGCTGACGCTTATTTTAATATATTAGGTGTATTATTACAATACTGCGTACTTAATCCAAAAAAAAGTTCATCTATTTAATGAGACAAACAACTTTTTAAATATATTTTTTTTTTTTTTTAGTAAAACAAACACCGACACTGTTACGAAGTGATAAAGATCACAAAATTTGTTAAAGTGGACCTAAAAACGTCTTTAACGTGGACGTTTAAATAAAGAAAACAACGGCTAGGTACAAACAGTTAACTACTTTTAATTTTGTCTCTTTTCAAACTCCGCCATGTATAAGTAGTTAGCAACGTTACGCACTTAGCAGTGTGATTTTATAAATTATACTTAATGAAAAATGTAAGGAACTTCGTTCCTACCGGATCTCCCGCGACACCACACGTATTTTTTTTATTTCAGCGAGTCTGACGAGCATCAAATAAAATTTACAAAATGTAGGAGCAAAATAACACAAACACAGCACGCAGCAAACAATGATTTCGACTTTTAAATTATAATAATATAGCGCCAGGAGAGTANGAACTTTATATACTACTTTTTTAAATTTTCTGTCATAAATTATTAATTTGAAACCTGTCAAAATTAAAATTGTAAATATGGGACATGCCAAAACAAATAATATAACTTGCGGATTTTTTCCAAACTCAATTTCCATACAGCACAATTTGCTGAAAACGAATTATATTTTGCTGAAAGATGGATAAAAGAATTAAAATAATGCATTGTCATCGTTTTCTGAGCTATTCTTAAAAGTTTCAAATGTCTAGCCACTCGGGAAGTTAGTTAAAAATCGATTGCAAGATTTTTACTGGACAAACCAACAAACAAACAAGAAAGCAAGCTAATAAAAACGTAGTAAAAAGGTATGTTCCAACCAAGCAGGGAACAATCCACTAATGACTAAACAATTTTTCAAACCCACTTAAGAATTGTTCCTGTTTTAACCGGCGTATGGATCGTTTATCGTACGATACAAACAATCCGAAGCTAAAACCAAGATCCAGTTTGTACGACACGCGCATGCGCAGTAATGTCCTTACACACGTCAACAGGAAGGTTCTCTGTAACGTTTCCTTAGATGTTTTAATATTGTTTGAGTCACAAACCTGTTCCAACCTGACGACGATTTTACAAAGTTCATACTTTGTATGCCTGTACATAAAACCTGGCCTTAAAGATTCCCTAATGATGGTACAAATAAGGGGGAGGGGGTTGGAGCAAACCTATTGAAACCGTTCAAAAAAGGTTTGGTTCTATAAAAAAAAGAACTAAGGGCTGCATTAAGAAACACTAACCAACCACACGATAATAGGTTTGGATTGGTTAGAATTATTGTCACATGGCGGCCTCAATTGTTCTTGTATTGGAAGGAAGCAGTTATTTATAAACTTAAACAGGTTGGGTGTTTGGATAAGTTACTAAACTAACTTTTGGAACGAAGTTCCTTGTGTCACGTTCTGGAGCCCGGGTGATAATCCGAAAAAAAAAAACGACCAAAATCACCGTCACAAAATAACCGTCACGAAATCTACTGATGACGATAGCGGTTAGTTAGTTTAGTTAGTTTAGTAGTAGTAGTTTCGTTAGTTTAAATTTGGTGCACATGTTCATTTTACTTATACCCAGGCTGAGTTCGTGGGAAGAGGTTATCCGCCCAAGCGATCACGCGCATCGCTCACGTAAACGGAGGCTTCAAACATTTTAGGACGGGGAAAAATGTTATCGAAAATATTAAGGAAGTCTGTTCCTTGACATGTTTTGTTTATATTTGTTATAAGTCAAAACGTCACTTCGTTTTGTAAATATAGATAATATATCACGGTTTTTGTTAAAAGTAAAATTAATCTGTGCTGTGGTTTCAAAATATTAGATATATTATTATAATAATGCGTACTTAATCCAAGGAAAAATTCTAAGTTCATCTATTTAATGAGACAAACAACTTTTTAAATATATTTTTTTTTTTTTTTAGTAAAACAAACACCGACACTGTTACGAAGTGATAAAGATCACAAAATTTGTTAAAGTGGACCTAAAAACGTCTTTAACGTGGACGTTTAAATAAAGAAAACAACGGCTAGGTACAAACAGTTAACTACTTTTAATTTTGTCTCTTTTCAAACTCCGCCATGTATAAGTAGTTAGCAACGTTACGCACTTAGCAGTGTGATTTTATAAATTATACTTAATGAAAAATGTAAGGAACTTCGTTCCTACCGGATCTCCCGCGACACCACACGTATTTTTTTTATTTCAGCGAGTCTGACGAGCATCAAATAAAATTTACAAAATGTAGGAGCAAAATAACACAAACACAGCACGGAGCAAACAATGATTTCGACTTTTAAATTATAATAATATAGCGCCAGGAGAGGACAATCGCGGTGTCAGAGTACTCTTGTGGCAGTCACAAGAACTATCAACACTTGTCTCAAAAATGTGTTTAGACTACATGGTACCACAACAGTACTATCAAGATGAATGATGTAATTATTGTGAGAGTACTGTGAGACTTAATCGTGTTCTGGGCTCGGTCGAAGCAACCACAACTATACTTCGGTACCCCGTACCGTACACGTACGCGTACGCGGTCAGTTGTTAAGGTTATTGCACAAGGTTTGTGTTTCCAAAATCACCCAAGGTGAATGCTTAAGCCTCGCCTAGACCGGTGATCACGAACAGAGCAATGAGTAGAGCATTTGGTCTCTGCGCATACCCTGGCCTGCGCGTGGGCGCACCTCAGACTTTCCATTGTGTTCTGTTTTTTTATCATGTTTCTTATTGGAATGATTTTCTTCCTTGATAGCTTTGTATTCGTATCATGGATGCAAATGGAAGAGGATAGGACGTATAAAAGAGTTTTATAATAGAGGATGCGAGATACGATGAAGGCAGGACGAAGGGCAAGCATGTTAGACTATGTTTTTGAGTAGTCTTGTATTTCATGGAAATGATCCCCTTTGATCCTTTCGCAATGTTTTAAACTTTCCTCTTGGACCTCCCAAAAACTTTTATCTATCCTTTACCATGATAACTGATAAAAAAAAAAATAAAAAGCCTTATACAACGGTTCAACTACTTCTTCTTTTGATAAGCGGCTGGTAAAAAGGATAAAAGTATTCTTCAAACTTATCTTCATATATTATCCGATCTGAGAGTATGTAGCTTCGAGACTAGTCAAATATTTAACTTGTAAATAAAATTGATATTAGAGAGTCCTTTCGGATCAATTTCTCCTTATATACATTACGATTTTGTCGCAAATAATATTTGTTTTAATTCATTCCATTGTCAAAAAGGAAAACAAAAAGTAAGTGAGTACCTTTAATAAAGGACTTTCCAGAAAATAAAATGAATCTATGGTTGCCATCTTTGCTGGCAGACAAAACTGGATATCAGAATGCGCTCTTAATCACTACTTTTCGACACCTTAAGCGGATCTATTCGGCCGAACAATTTTCGACGTAATTTAGGCATTCACTGTAAACATTGCCAAAAGTTTTAATTTATTTGAGAAAATTAAGAGCCTACTATTAATAACCCCGAAGTTAGGGAGGTTTTTAACAATTAAGTTACTTTTCCATTTATAACTCACTAATTTAAACACTTAAAGACCAATCCAGTCCTATTACCAACTCATAAAGACGTAAATTTTTAAAATCACCCGACAAACTGATCTCAAAATACAGAAACAAATTTCTGAGTAACTACTCAATGTCAACAAATTAAGAGCTGTAGTTTGTAATAGACACTTGAAAAAGCAGACTATCATTAAGTTGTAACTAACTAGTTTGATAAATCCACTCACTAAATTAACTGAGAAGCATATCGCCATGTAAGTAACGTGAAAATCGCAACGATTTTCAGAGGATGTAACAAGCCATCAGTCCATCACCGATATGACTACTAGTAGAAGACATCTCTTTGGCAATTAGGCTTACTAATCAGGAATCGGTTTAAAAAGCCAAGCTGAGCCATCACTTCGAATTATTGTCACAAATAACACCAGGATTGTGAACCTACGAAGAACAACGTATAACAGTTAAGAAATTTAACATAGAACAGCCTAGTTTGTAAATGTTGGTAATTTATCATCGACGTGGATTTGTTAGCTCAATATGGTCTTGTTGTAGAACTCAAGAACAGAGTAATCGCAAAAGGATCAACAGAAATAGCCTTCAAGATCAACAAATTCAATGGAAAAACTAATGTTGAAAGGCCTTGCACAAAAAGATGTGTTGTCTACAAATAGATTTGACAAAGGCATAGACCAGATATCTGCCAAGCCAGCTTATATTGTCGCATACGATCCGGTAGACATGTCAGGTTAGACTGAATAATCTACCCGAAGGCCCGTCACTAGATGGACTGGCAACTCTCCTGACGTTCGGATGAATCTTGCAAACCTCTCAGTCTTAGCCATGGACAAATATCAATTATCTAGCACCTGCAGGTTTTGATAACTTTCCTATAATAAATAACTTATTAAATATATATATATACATATATATCTTTGCTGCAGGTTTTGATAACTTTCCTATAATAAATAACTTATTAAATATATATATATACATATATATCTTTGCTGCAGGTTTTGATAACTTTCCTATAATAAATAACTTATTAAATATATATATATACATATATATCTTTGCTGCAGGTTTTGATAACTTTCCTATAATAAATAACTTATTAAATATATATATATACATATATATCTTGATGTATTATAAAGGCNAAGAGACTATTAACTTTGCTTAAAAAGAGACTATTAACTTTGCTTAAAAAGAGACTATTAACTTTGCTTAAAAAGAGACTATTAACTTTGCTTAAAAAGAGACTATTAACTTTGCTTAAAAAGAGACTATTAACTTTGCTTAAAAAGAGACTATTAACTTTGCTTAAAAAGAGACTATTAACTTTGCTTAAAAAGAGACTATTAACTTTGCTTAAAAAGAGACTATTAACTTTGCTTAAAAAGAGACTATTAACTTTGCTTAAAAAGAGACTATTAACTTTGCTTAAAAAGAGACTATTAACTTTGCTTAAAAAGAGACTATTAACTTTGCTTAAAAAGAGACTATTAACTTTGCTTAAAAAGAGACTATTAACTTTGCTTAAAAAGAGACTATTAACTTTGCTTAAAAAGAGACTATTAACTTTGCTTAAAAAGAGACTATTAACTTTGCTTAAAAAGAGACTATTAACTTTGCTTAAAAAGAGACTATTAACTTTGCTTAAAAAGAGACTATTAACTTTGCTTAAAAAGAGACTATTAACTTTGCTTAAAAAGAGACTATTAACTTTGCTTAAAAAGAGACTATTAACTTTGCTTAAAAAGAGACTATTAACTTTGCTTAAAAAGAGACTATTAACTTTGCTTAAAAAGAGACTATTAACTTTGCTTAAAAAGAGACTATTAACTTTGCTTAAAAAGAGACTATTAACTTTGCTTAAAAAGAGACTATTAACTTTGCTTAAAAAGAGACTATTAACTTTGCTTAAAAAGAGACTATTAACTTTGCTTAAAAAGAGACTATTAACTTTGCTTAAAAAGAGACTATTAACTTTGCTTAAAAAGAGACTATTAACTTTGCTTAAAAAGAGACTATTAACTTTGCTTAAAAAGAGACTATTAACTTTGCTTAAAAAGAGACTATTAACTTTGCTTAAAAAGAGACTATTAACTTTGCTTAAAAAGAGACTATTAACTTTGCTTAAAAAGAGACTATTAACTTTGCTTAAAAAGAGACTATTAACTTTGCTTAAAAAGAGACTATTAACTTTGCTTAAAAAGAGACTATTAACTTTGCTTAAAAAGAGACTATTAACTTTGCTTAAAAAGAGACTATTAACTTTGCTTAAAAAGAGACTATTAACTTTGCTTAAAAAGAGACTATTAACTTTGCTTAAAAAGAGACTATTAACTTTGCTTAAAAAGAGACTATTAACTTTGCTTAAAAAGAGACTATTAACTTTGCTTAAAAAGAGACTATTAACTTTGCTTAAAAAGAGACTATTAACTTTGCTTAAAAAGAGACTATTAACTTTGCTTCAAAAGAGACTATTAACTTTGCTTAAAAAGAGACTATTAACTTTGCTTCAAAAGAGACTGATAAAGATACCCAAAATAAAGGGTAAGGATTGCCTGAAATTAAGGTGACGTGTATTCCCATGTAAATTTTATGAATTCAAAATGGCTCCGAAAGACAGGTTGATAAAATGAGCATACAACAAATTAAACAAAATCGGACATCTTTTACTCATAGTTTGCACAACCTCACATATTCCAGAATTTCCATGCACGCTCAGGTGACCGGATGGCAGCCAGACTGTTCAGTCTGAACTGACAGGCTTGCCGGATCGTGTACACCTGGCTTCAGACAGCTCTTTTCATCAGTTGGCTTTCCTTTTCGCGTACAAAAGGTAAGTTTACCACAAACACATTCGAGCAGATTCGATTGAATGTTTTTAATTGAGATTCTCCTCCTTTTTTCCACCGATTAATTCTTGATTTCCCGTATCGCTTAACTCTATTATGTCCTGAGGTTTGTGCCTGTATAATCTGCTTCAAAACATTTTAATCTATACCCTACCTACATTCACCGCCAAATGCCTTTTTCGTTCCCCTCTTTCTTCAAAGATTCCTTCTCTCTTTTTAATCCATTATAACATTAGCTGTTTTTCTGCCGAAATTTTGTGACCTTGCCCAAAGAATTAAACAAAAATTGATCATTACTATTTCCGCACTCCCCGCTCTAGCGAATTTTGAACATAAACCTATAGTTGATCTGAAATTCCTAGTTGATCTGAATCCCATATAGATCAAGTCCTATTATATGGGTCAAGTGAAAAACTATTCCTATTAAATATTAGCTAGTGATTTGTTTAACAATTTAGATTCATTTAGTACTATGTATTGTGATTTCCTAGTTATGCGGCTCATAAAGAACTAGCGCGTTTAATAACTTATATAGGCCATATTTATATTGAACTAGCCTTCACCCCGCGCTTCGCGCGGGGCTCATGCTAGGTTTTAGTGCCTATGTTTCCTAATGTCATGTAAGCCTAGTGCCTAGCAATTTAATGGAATTCCTAAATAATTTTTTTCTAAGCCATCTAGGAATAAAATCTGGACTATATAAAACATCATTCTAAGAATATAATTTTCTCCAAATCGTAGTAAGGACTCTATCTACAACGGTTCAACTACTTCTTCTTTTGATAAGCGGCTGGTAAAAAGGATAAAAGTATTCTTCAAACTTATCTTCATATATTATCCGATCTGAGAGTATGTAGCTTCGAGACTAGTCAAATATTTAACTTGTAAATAAAATTGATATTAGAGAGTCCTTTCGGATCAATTTCTCCTTATATACATTACGATTTTGTCGCAAATAATATTTGTTTTAATTCATTCCATTGTCAAAAAGGAAAACAAAAAGTAAGTGAGTACCTTTAATAAAGGACTTTTCAGAAAATAAAATGTATCTATGGTTGCCATCTTTGCTGGCAGACAAAACTGGATATCAGAATGCGGTCTTAATCACTACTTTTCGACACCTTAAGCGGATCTATTCGGCCGAACAATTTTCGACGTAATTTAGGCATTCACTGTAAACATTGCCAAAAGTTTTAATTTATTTGAGAAAATTAAGAGCCTACTATTAATAACCCCGAAGTTAGGGAGGTTTTTAACAATTAAGTTACTTTTCCATTTATAACTCACTAATTTAAACACTTAAAGACCAATCCAGTCCTATTACCAACTCATAAAGACGTAAATTTTTAAAATCACCCGACAAACTGATCTCAAAATACAGAAACAAATTTCTGAGTAACTACTCAATGTCAACAAATTAAGAGCTGTAGTTTGTAATAGACACTTGAAAAAGCAGACTATCATTAAGTTGTAACTAACTAGTTTGATAAATCCNAATCATTTCCTTACATAAGAATATAATATTCTCCAAGTGAAACTAATTTTGTTCTTGAAATTTTATAATTCGGAGACAACATTTTTTGGTTTCTTTAGAACAATAGTTGACACAATGCTTCCGCTGCCTTCGGTGGGTGAGCCCCGAAGCAAAACTTTATATTTTACATTATAAATTAACATTTTGTCTGATGCTGTAGAAAAGAAGATACATTTTTTCTACATTTTAATTAGCTTGCTTTCTTGTTTGTTTGTTTGTTTGTCCAGTACAAATCTTGTAATCGATTTTGAACCAAATTCCCGAATAGCTAGGCATTTGAAACTTTTAGAATAGCTCAGAACACGATGAAAATGCATTATTTTAATACTTTTAGCCATCTTTCAGCAGCATTTAATTCGTTTTCAGAAAATTTTGCTCTGTGGAAAGTTAGTTCGGAAAAAAATCCGCAAGTTATTTTATTTGTTTTGACATGCCTTATGTTTACGATCTTCATTTTGACGGGTTTCAAATGTGTGATTTTAGGTTTCTGTACAAAGTACAAAAAGAAATCTTATATAACGGCTCTGGCTGTCTATCTGTCTGTCCGTCCGTTGGCTTGTTTCAATTCATAAACTACTATAGCTAGAAACATGAAATTTAGCACACATGTACATCCCTGCATTTTAGACAACTGGACTAATTTCGGAGTTTTTACACTTAATATTTCCAAGATGGCGGCCCGGCCAATATGGCGGGTGACTAAAAAAAAGTTTTTAGCTACCATGTCATGTTATACATCAATTTAAAGGTCTTGAAGAGTAGAAAAAGAATATGCAACTATTAAAATAACACATGTAATATTTTCAAGATGGCGGATGACTAAAAAAATTTTTTTGTTACCATGGCATGTTATAAATCAATTTAAAGGTCTTGAAGTGTAGAAAAAGAATATGCAACTATTACACTTAATCGTACAGGAACCTGTCGCCTCACGTACTTGAAGCGCGCCTTACTTGTTTTATTTAAGAGATAAACATTGAATGACAGGAGTTACATTCCCTTAAAACTGCAACTGCTGCAATCTAACACCAAGATAATCTGCGTGTTAAAGCAGTTGTGGGGGAGTATATAAGCTGCCTTTCAAATCCGACGTCAGACACTTACCTTTTTACAGTTCTATGTGATGTATTAATCTTTGTTATATTGTGTATTAATCTTTTATTATATTAATGATTTGAAATTAATAAAGTGTTTCAATTTTTAAAAAGTTATATTTTCATTTGAGGAACATAAATCAGGGAAACAGGAAAAGTTAACAAAGAAATAAATTAATTGACGAGTGACAACCAGGTTTGCTTATATGATTCAACAGAAAATTTAAAAACGTAGTAAAAAGTTCTTTTTATCTTGTAAATTATTTGTATCTAAAATTGTATATTTTATAGTTTTTCAATGTAACAATAGAAGTTTGAGAAAAACATAAAAGTTTCTTATTTGAATGAGAGGAAAGTTAACAAAGACTTTTATTTTTGGGGCTGGAAAGGAAAAAGGGAAATGTTACTAAGAGTTGTTGGGAATTGTTAAACTTTCCCCCTCTCTTTGCAATCTAATAACAAGGAGACCATGAACAGCTGATAAATATAACATCTGATAGACTGAGAACCAACTCAAGCAAAGCAAGATATCAACACCCTTAAACTTTTCTTTTCTCTATCTGCTACACCTTTTATCTGTTTTTCATTCAATCTTTCCTTCCCTTTTTTAAAGATATTGTAATATATTTATTTATTTGTGTTACATAAATGCTTATTTATATATTTATTAATAGGTGCTTACTTATATCATTTATATGCTTATTTATTTTATACATCTTTCCTTCCTTTTTAAATATATTGTCATATATTTATTTATTTGAGTTACATAAATACTAATTTATAAATTGCTTATTTATATATTTATTTATAGGTGCTTACTTAGATTATTTATATGATACTATCAGGATTACCCTGCGTCACAAAAGATTTTTTTACGGAGGAGATAATTCTTTTATTTTTTTACTACATTTTTATAAGCTTGCTTTCTTGTTTGTTTGTTTGTGGGTCCAGTACAAATCTTGTCATCGATTTCTAACTAACTTCCCGAGTAGCTNGATGTCAATACAGAAACAAATTTCTGAGTAAGTACTCAAGGTCAACAAATTAAGAGCTGTAGTTTACAGTATACACTTGAAAAAGCAGAGCATCATAAGGTTTGTTCCAACAACACTTCAAACTAGTTTGAAACTGTAAGACGCATGCGCATCGGACCAAAATTGAACGCCTGTTGCTAATGCGCATGCGTAGTACAGTTTAAAACTAGTTTGAAGTGTGGTTGGAACAAACCTATTAACTAAACTAAGTCTATAAGATTAGAGTTGGCACAATCGAAGGCGGGAAACAACAAACGTGGAGGTATTTTTGGGGTTATAAAAAGGGAAATCAGTCTGGCCATGATATATTTTTTTTTTTTGTGGAACAGGGGTAGAGAAGAACATTTTTTTTTTTCTGAAGTTGCATTCAACATGGGGGACCAATAGAATCGTTTCCCTCAAAATTTTCCCGCCTTTTGATTGTGCCAACTCTAATTTTATAGACTGTAGTTAACGATATTATTTTATAGACTGTAGATAAATCCACTCACTAAATTAACAGAGAAGTACAACGCCAGCTAAGGATGTAACAAGCCATCAGTGCATCACCGATATGACTATACTAGTAGAAGACTTATCTTTAGCAATTAGGCTTACTAATCAGGAATCGGTTTAAAAAGCCAATCCGAGCCATCACTTCGAATTATTGTCACAAATAACACCAGGATTGTGAACCTGTTAAGNTTTATTTTTTTACTACATTTTTATAAGCTTGCTTTCTTGTTTGTTTGTTTGTGGGTCCAGTACAAATCTTGTCATCGATTTCTAACTAACTTCCCGAAAAGCTGGACTTGAACTGGATTTGAAACTTTTAGAGTAGCTCAGTACACGATGACAATGCATTATTTTTATACTTTTGTCCGTCTTTCAGCAAAATTTAATTCATTCGTTTTCAGCAAATAGTGCTGTGTGGATAGTTAGTTCGGAAAAAATCCGCAAGTTATTTTTATTTGTTTTGGCATGTCCCATATTTACTATCTTTATTTTAACAGGTTTCAAATTTATGATTTATGACAGAAAATTTAAAAACGTAGGATATAAAAAGTTCTTTTTATCTTGCAATTATTCATACTTTATAAATGCTAATATTTATTATAAAATTTCTTATTTATAAAGGTGCTTACTTATATTATTTATATGCTTATTTATATAATAATAATACTATCTGGATTACCCTGCGTCACAGCAGATTTTTTTTTACCGAAGAGATAATTCTTTTATTTTTATTCGGTGAACAGCATAAAGGTTATTAAAGGACGGGGATCCCGGTCACTTTCACATCAAAATCATCAGTGTTGATGTCACCTGTCTGGGATTTGAACTTACCACCGGTGTTTAGAACATAGCTTCAAAGGAAAGTACACTAACCCCTCGGCTACATCGTTCCCCTATTAAATTTTATTCTATAACAATTAAAAAACAAAAACAAAACTTCTAATTGGTGTGATACATAGCTTCCCGGCATCCTATCACGTACTTTCTATGCTTTTGCAAGCCATTATTGTCTATTTTGTTTGTTTCCCCCGTTTTCTTAATCTGTCTTTAGCAAAAATGAAAGAGCGCAGACGGGTCAAATTAATCTCGGGCTATTTGTGGGTTACTTTCAGATAAGTACCTACTTTTAAAGCTATAGGTGTAAATAAATGTATATTTGAGAGCATGTGGATAAACAAATGAGCGCAGAAGGTTAAAACTTAAATGGGACCAAAAAGAATTGAAACTTTCGTTTTTGTAAAACTTTAATTTCTTTAAATCATTTATATATTAAAAAGGGAGTGTAATAATTAGTGTAATTTTTCTGCCGTTAGTAGATAAAATATTGTATGTAACTATGCAGCAAAGGAAACATTCCTGACTCGTTTAAAAATTTACCTGCTTCGGTTACACCTCAGCAGGAAATTAACATTTTTAACATGTCAACATGTAATTTTCCTGACTCGGCTTCGCCTCGACATTAAATTCCATTTTGCTGCCTAGTTACATAAATAACTATTTTTTATTAATTTATACATTTTATTTTATTACAGTGAAGAATATCCAAAGAATATTTTTAAGGAGGTTGTTTGTTTGAGTTTATCCTTCAAGTGACCCATCTATAAATCACATACACATCCAAAATAATTTATCTTCTTTAATTTGAAAGTAAATTTAAATCAAATTATAATTATTATTAACTACGGGAAACAGACAGAGAAAAACAAGCTCCTGCGCCGGGGTTTGAACCCGGGCCTCTGTATTTCCAGTACAGTGCTCTTACCAGCTAAGCTACGCGGGAGTATGGTTTCCCCTGACGTTATAGATA
>KZ652316.1:28124-54561 GCA_001010745.2 Gerris buenoi
AATACAGAGGCCCGGGTTCAAACCCCGGCGCAGGAGCTTGTTTTTCTCTGTCTGTTTCCCGTAGTTAATAATAATTATAATTTGATTTAAATTAAAATGTAATCTTTCTGTAGTATAAATACTACCAAAATCGTAAAAATGAATTTGAAAGTAAAAGTAATGTTATGTATAAAAAGTATAATATGGGACATATGTATATTCATTCTGAAGTAAGTGCTAAATTGCTTTATAGTTTAGATTAGGATTAAGCTAAAACAAAGTTATATTGAAAAGTTATTTGAAGGCCTAAGCAACCAGTATATTATTATAAACTTCTATTCTATAAATATATTCACTCCTTCGGAATTAAGTGCTAAATTGTTTAATTAAATTACTTTAGGTAACTAATTTGGTATTTTTAGATGCTCCCACAGCTGTTCCGTGGGGACAAAATATTAAAAATATAAACAAATAGTGAATTAGTAATGGTAGCACTTGCGTTAGACAATAAGATGTTAGAAAATCTTATTAATTCAAATAATTTGTCTACCTTCATTTCAACAAAGAGAAGACAAATTGAAAATAGACTTCAATTGGTGTGGCACATAGTTTCATCACATCCTATCCACGTACTTTATTTGATTTTATGCGTTTACAAGCCATTATTGTCTAATTGGTGTAATTGTGTCCCCCGTTTTTTTTATTTTTTTTATTTTTATTTTTTTATGAGTCAAAATGGTTTTGATTTTTCACACGAATTAAAGTATAAATTTAGCAAAAGTTAAAGAACGTAGACAGTTCAAATTAATCTGGGGCTATCTGCGGGTTACTTTTGATAGACTATAAAAGTTTCATTTAAATCAGATAAGTACTTTATGTAAATATATGTATGTTTGTTCGCATGTGTAAGATAAAAAGAAATAGTCACCGAAGGTTGAAACTTGGAACCAACAATGGGCTACTCATGACCTACCACCCAAATTTCATTAAAATTGGACGTGTAGTTTTGTTCGCAAAAATTGAACGACAGACCGACAAACCGACCGACCAACTAACAGACACGATACCAAAAATGTTCCCTGATGTCTGAAACGGATTTCTGTCTTGGAATTTTTGAAATCGGAGACCTAAAATTTNTTAGTGCGAAATTTCCAAAAAAAACATTGAAGTTGTCACAAATGCTTAGATGCACCTGTGAGCCGACTTTCGTTCAAATCGATCAATTTTTACCAAACACAACAACGTTACAACAACAACAACAACAAACAAACACACAAACGTTACAAAGCTCGTCTCTGAAATAATGAAAAATTTACTACGCTCGTTCAAACTAGTGATGTTGTGCATAAAGAACACACGTAATTTTTTTGTTACGTAATTTTTTTGTTGTAACTTTTTTGTTAGTTTTTTTAAGTTGCTCTTATATATGCCATATTTGTTTTCAATATGGCTACCAGGAAATTATTCTTAGGGGAGAAAAATTGCATATTATTAATTTACCTGAAAAGACCTTTAAAATTACGAGTATCATACATCATATAAGCATAAACCAAACGCATGCCATTTAGAAAAAATTGACGGGAGATTTCCTTTACCTTTACCTGCCCTGCTGTTAACCAAAAGGCTTGCTTTCAAAAATTTAAATTCAATTTGTTAAGAGGCCATGTTCTAACTTAATATTTATTTATTATTTTTTGACTTATTACTATTTTTTTATTTACTATTACTTATTTATTTTTTAAACCTTTTAACTTGCATTTAAAACAGAATTATTTAGAGAAAACTAATCATTTTCATAAGAATTATATTTTCATCGTGAAATTTTAACTATATAAAACTCTTCAAGGGAAAAACTTTTTAAGCCAAAACAGATAATTCAAATAAACTAAATGAAACATTCAAACCCTACACAACTACCCGAGTTTCATTGAATTGACATGAAAAAACAAGANAGGTATTGAAGAGTAGATTACAAATATATATACCACTTAGGGTTAGTGTTTAATTTTCGGCGCCATTTTGTCAAAAAACATCGAAATTTTTCGTCGCGGGACACCCGGTAGAAACAAAGTTCCTTACATTTTTCATTAAATATATTTATAAAATCACACTGCTAAGTACGTATACGTTACTAACTACTTGTATTGTACATGGCGGAGTTAGAAAAGAGACAAAATTAAAGGTAGTTAACTGTCTATACCTAGCCGTTTTTTCCTTTATTTTACACGTCCAAGTTTAAGACGTTTTTAGGTCCACTCTAACAAATTTAGCGATCTTTATCACGTCATAAAGGCTCGGCCGCACAGAAAGCTACGCTACGCGAGCTAGCTATGCTACGTCTGCTAGCTATGCGAGCTGGGCAAAGCTATATTTAGGCGGGGTGGCCACACAGAAAGCTACGTTTTTAAGCGATGTTTTTTTAGTCTCGTTCAACATGTTGATTTGGAAGGACCGCAGTAGCTCTGATGAAGAGCTATTGCTTTTATTTGCTTTATGTGACAAGAAAAATAAAAGAAAATGTCAAGAAGTGACTAAATTTCTTCTCAATCTTCTTCACATTAATATCTACAAAAACTCTATTGAACTACAGAGCGACTATATTATCATCTGAAGGAAGCCTTGCTGTATATTTGAGGAAAGTAAACTTTATATTCGTCATTTTTTCTTTTATTTTATTTCTTTTATTTTATATTCGTCATTTTTAGGGTTTCGTTGGTAAAACCAAAAAAAAGAAACCCTTATAGTTTCGTTCCTGTGTCTGTCTGTCACTCTGTANTCATAAGAATTATATTTTCATCGTGAAATTTTAACTATATAAAACTCTTCAAGGGAAAAACTTTTTAAGCCAAAACAGATAATTCAAATAAACTAAATGAAACATTCAAACCCTACACAACTACCCGAGTTTCATTGAATTGACATGAAAAAACAAGATTGAAAACATCATAACATGGACATGGACATATATACATAATATAGACCACTAATTTATTTTATATACAGCAAAAACTCATGTTTGAAACTCCGCCGATTAAATTCTAGCCTTTTAAAATATAAACTGAGCTTACGCAAGAGGGAAAGAGAAATGCGAAAGTAGAATCCACAAATACGTACAGGGTTTTATGCAAAATAACCAAAAAACCTTTGAATTCATATTAAAAATAACAAACCTAATAAAACAACTCATCACCATATGACTCAAATTCCTCTGTGAGGTATTTATTTATCTCAATATTAGTTATATATAAATACTAGCTGGATACCCGTGCTTCGCTACGGAGTGTTTTTAAATTTGATTAGTTTATAAAAAACCAGGATAGCATTCAAATTATTTTACTATGCGAGAATATCTAGATTCTATCCCTCCTACTTATATCCCCCTCCTCTTTGATAAGATAATTTGAAAATATCCTAAATTTACCCCCCTCCTAAATGAAAATATGACAAAACTGTAGGTACATAACAACAATTACTGTACTCTTAAAGAGCATTTCAACGATATGCATCATGAAGATGAAGGGTATTCATTACTTGTACCCCGTACCCCTTTGAACCAAAATGTATAGTTCCAAATTCATGTAAACAGTTACCTTCCCCTTGCTTTGAAGGTCACGTGTGCAAATTTTCATCAAGATCGAACCAGAACTGTAGATTTATATGAAAAAACATACATGTGTTGACTTTTATACACATATATAGATATAAATTTCCATTTTACCTCTCCCCCTTCTAAATGAAAATAAGACAAAACTGTACTTAAGAACAATTACTTTTCTCTTAAACAGCTTTTTAACGATCTGTATCAGGAAGGGTATCCATTACTTTGTCATTTGTACCCCGTACACATAACAACAATTACTGTACTCTTAAAGAGCATTTCAACTATATGCATCATGAAGATNTTTCACAATACCAAAGAAACCCTTTTTACGTGAGACTTCACGCCTTACCAATTTTTTTATTTGACTTTAACACTAAACACCACCACATACAGAGTCTATAGCCGACTCAAAATCCATTGCTCAACTGATTGGACCAACATGCTCGGTAGTTGATGGTGCACACCCTACATGTTGGGTTGCCCGTTGGGTTGGAGTCAGGTAGAGGTTGGGCCAACATGTTCGATCGTCGATGGGATGCTTTAAGGGATATTTAAAAACTTTAAATTATCAGTTCCTTGATGATTTTCGAATGAACTTATCTGTTGGGACTTCTTCGCAAGAAACTGACCATGAACACCCTTAAAAAAAAAAAAAAAAATTGACCAACAACACACTAAAAATACGTGTGGTGTCGCGGGACACCCGGTAGAAACAAAGTTCCTTACATTTTTCATTAAATATATTTATAAAATCACACTGCTAAGTACGTATACGCTACTAACTACTTGTATTGTACATGGCGGAGTTAGAAAAGAGACAAAATTAAAGGTAGTTAACTGTCTATACCTAGCCGTTGTTTCCTTTATTTTACACGTCCAAGTTTAAGACGTTTTTAGGTCCACTCTAACAAATTTAGCGGTCTTTATCACGTCATAAAGGCTCGGCCACACAGAAAGCTACGCTACGCGAGCTAGCTATGCTACGTCTGCTAGCTATGCGAGCTGGGCAAAGCTATATTTAGGCAGGGTGGCCACACAGAAAGCTACGTTTTTAAGCGATGTTTTTTTAGTCTCGTTCAACATGTTGATTTTGATGGACCGCAGTAGCTCTGATGAACAGCTACTGCTTTTATTTGCTTTATGTGAGCAGAAAAATAAAAGAAAGTGTCAAGAAGTGACTACATTTCTTCTCAATCTTCTTCACATTAATATATACAAAAACTCTATTGAACTACAGAGCGACTATATCACCTGAAGGAAGCGTTGTTGTATATTTGAGGAAAGTAAACTTTATATTCGTCATTTTTTCTTTTATTTCATACAAACGGAATATTTAGAAAAGAATAATAACAACAATTAAGAAAAATAATTCCCCTATTACTTTTCATATTGTTACTAAATAGAAAATAACATTCAATATACTTTAAATCGATCCTTCAATTATTAGAATCATACAATTTTTTTTTTTTTTTTTGTGTAGGGGAGAATTTCTACGATTTGATTTTCGACATTTTTATATGCGAAATTGTAATGCTTTTTTTTAGTCATAATTTGTTCCGGAAAAAAAGAATACTATAAATCTTCATTCAAGCAAAAGCAGGTATTATCTTAAACAACTTTTCTTCAAACAATTAAAAATGACACTTCCTCACCCCTTCTATTAACATTTCTTGAGTCACAGGTACCTAAATGGTTCGCTTGTTTAACTTAACTACTTACTGTAAAACACAAGAAATCACTAAAATATACGTAACGTAAATATAATATGTGTGTAGGATAAGGAAAAGTGGAGCGAGCAGAGAAGGGCGGGTAGAGTTGGAGGGGGAAATCCGTTCGAATGGAATTANAGATGAGAAGTTATAAATAAAGGACATCACCTCACCATACCCGACAAAAAGTAAACTAAAATAATATTAGAGTCGGTGCGGGCACAGTGCGGTGTTAGTGCGGACAAGTGTGGTCTACGCCTTATCTTCGGTTGTCTAACACACGGCCGTCATTCGGTGCGGGCACGTTGCGGTTATGTGAGGCCCAGCCCTTAGAGTTATCGAGGAAGAAGCCTCGGTGAACTGTATCGGGAGTGGTAATAACTTGGATGGTAACAAGGATCTTATAAAATAGGGATTGAGCACTATGCGAAAAAAGTGTCGCCAAGAACTTTGAAAATCAGGATAGATTACCTTCCGTATGGTTATAACTGTAGAAGATCAAGAAGAATGGGAAAAATTCTAAAACATTCGATCAGGCTATGTTTTTTTCTTTCCTCGCGTTTCATATTTCTCCTTGTTTGGTAGTAGGTTAAATGGTGTGATTTCGTCCTTGCTTTGTTTTGTTTTCTCTTGTGTACAATTGATTTGTTTTTTAGAGATTTTGGACTATATTTTGCCAATCTTGTTTACTGTGTTTGTAGTTACAAAGGTAAGTTGTTAAAATTTGTAAGAATCTAATTCTGCAATAGAAATAACCCATTTCCAAATTAATTAATATTAATTATTCGGTTATTAAAAACTATTATAATAGCTAAATTTTGTTAATATTAAATTAAAACTGTAGATGGAAATAAAAACCATTAAACAATAAAATATTTCATTAAAAACTTTTTTAAAAAATGTTAGATTGTAACGCAACCTTTCATTCAAAAATAAACATTGGGTGTATATTACCTAGTTGTCTGACACCCTGATAAAACAATAAATAAATAAATATAAATATTGGATAACAGCCGGAAAGAAATTCTTCCTACTAGAGGTCGACCAAGAAGTCATGAACACGGTAGAAACTGAAAGCTTAGCTTCGTTTAAAGTCGGAACTTCCGAGTATTGCCGAAGTCAGTATAGTCGGGTGCTATTTTAGTTTGTATGGCATGCGCAGTTATGTCAAATCTCACATATAACAACAGGAAGGTTTCCTGTTTTGTTTGTTTTTATACAGTACTAATTATAGTCACAACTGTCCTAAACGATTTTCGTACGATCCACAAATCCACGGGATGATGCAAATATACAAACGACGCTACAAATAACGGGGTAGGAAATCAAAAGTAACAAATCAAACTCAGAAATAAAGAGGAATAATCAATAAATAATAATAAAAAGATATTATCGTTTAGTAGAAGTGATTTCTTATCAGGTACAGTGTTGCCTGTAGCAAAAAATATAGAATTTAAAAAAATAAAATGATTAATAACCAAAGAACAACACTGTNTTAAAACATTTTTTATAGGGCGCAAAGTAAGTCCCCGATTAAGTAATTTGAGACGAAATTTTTGGATGCTTTTGATTTCGATGTTTTATCAGGTCATAATAGATGATTTCAATGTTATATGGTCCAATGTAGCGATTTTTTGATACCAAACATCCAAATTGATGTCTTAACCCTAAATTTACAGCTTCTTCCCCTCGATCATCCATCCTCCTTCTAAGTATCTCCTTCGACAAAAAACCACATAAAAACACCATTTATGTAAATAAATATTTAGTTTTGCATCTAATGTCTAAAAACATGCATTTAACAATACAATATAGAAATAAATAGGCAAAACATAAAAATCCGAACCCTACAAATTAGTATTATTTGTTGACAAAACATAATATAAAATCTTTACAAAACAAACCTTGCAGAACATTAAAAAATCTTTAGTACAAACAAGTGTTCAACGCAAGGANCAGTGTTGCCTGTAGCAAAAAATATAGAATTTAAAAAAATAAAATGATTAATAACCAATGAACAACACTGTGTTTTTTGACAGTGGTCTATTTTATTAAAAACTGACTGTACATGACGACACTAGCGCACTCCTCAGATTTAAATGACTTCTTGGTTGACCTTTAATGCGCACGCCAAGCTCTTCCAAGCTCTTGGCGACACTTCTTAACCTACGAGGTATGCTTGTTGCTCAATCCCTACTTAATAAGATCCTTGGATGGTAACCACACTGGGTTTAATTCCCGGACCGGTCATCTTACTCGGTGTTCACCCAGAAGTGGTGAATAACTGGTATGCTAATTTTAAGATTTATTAAGCTGATAGAGCGACACAATAAACCCTTGTGTATATATATATATATGGGACATATGTATATTCATTCTGNCCGGTACACACAACAACAACACCGGTACACACAACAACAACACCGGTACACACAACAACAACACCGGTACACACAACAACAACACCGGTACACACAACAACAACACCGGTACACACAACAACAACACCGGTACACACAACAACAACACCGGTACACACAACAACAACACCGGTACACACAACAACAACACCGGTACACACAACAACAACACCGGTACACACAACAACAACACCGGTACACACAACAACAACACCGGTACACACAACAACAACACCGGTACACACAACAACAACACCGGTACACACAACAACAACACCGGTACACACAACAACAACACCGGTACACACAACAACAACACCGGTACACACAACAACAACACCGGTACACACAACAACAACACCGGTACACACAACAACAACACCGGTACACACAACAACAACACCGGTACACACAACAACAACACCGGTACACACAACAACAACACCGGTACACACAACAACAACACCGGTACACACAACAACAACACCGGTACACACAACAACAACACCGGTACACACAACAACAACACCGGTACACACAACAACAACACCGGTACACACAACAACAACACCGGTACACACAACAACAACACCGGTACACACAACAACAACACCGGTACACACAACAACAACACCGGTACACACAACAACAACACCGGTACACACAACAACAACACCGGTACACACAACAACAACACCGGTACACACAACAACAACACCGGTACACACAACAACAACACCGGTACACACAACAACAACACCGGTACACACAACAACAACACCGGTACACACAACAACAACACCGGTACACACAACAACAACACCGGTACACACAACAACAACACCGGTACACACAACAACAACACCGGTACACACAACAACAACACCGGTACACACAACAACAACACCGGTACACACAACAACAACACCGGTACACACAACAACAACACCGGTACACACAACAACAACACCGGTACACACAACAACAACACCGGTACACACAACAACAACACCGGTACACACAACAACAACACCGGTACACACAACAACAACACCGGTACACACAACAACAACACCGGTACACACAACAACAACACCGGTACACACAACAACAACACCGGTACACACAACAACAACACCGGTACACACAACAACAACACCGGTACACACAACAACAACACCGGTACACACAACAACAACACCGGTACACACAACAACAACACCGGTACACACAACAACAACACCGGTACACACAACAACAACACCGGTACACACAACAACAACACCGGTACACACAACAACAACACCGGTACACACAACAACAACACCGGTACACACAACAACAACACCGGTACACACAACAACAACACCAGTACAAGACAGGGAGTCTTGTACTGGTGACTCACCTTCACTACATTCCTATCTTCCTATGTTATAATTAACGCTTTTCAATATTCGGCACTGATGATGGCCCTATAGTGGCTGAAAGCTGCTCTGAATTTATTACATATTTTTTACGCGGAGAGACTTTTTTATTTCAACACTTGGTCTAGATTTAGATGAAGTGAATGAACCAACCATGTTGTATTACGTCCTAATGATGTTTATTATCAATAACAAGTCGTACAAAGGAATATCATCGTTCTTTAAACGGTCGAGAGAAGAAATGATAATAGACGATGATGGCAGCAAGGACACAGAATTGAGGGAAAATGTTCAAGACGAAATTCGTTCAATCAGATATTCAAAACACTCCTAATTCATGTGCAAATAGTTTTTATAATCGTATGGCGCAGCAAGGTGTGACAATAACGACATGTGACCAAATTTATTTCGCTCTACAGTCTGTGCCAAACGAGAGTTAGTGCGTTGACAGCACGGGAAAAACTAGTAAATGGGGTGGGGAGCCAATGAGAGATTTGCCCTCTGGATAACAATATAAGAAATGTAAATGTGTATAAAGGTAAATGTAGTGCCTTTATTTTTTCCCTCAGAGGTTGGCCAATCTGAGTGTCCATCGATTTCCCACGCTGTCAACGCACTAACTCTCGTTTGGCACAGACTGAAATAGCCATTTCTTAGCTCACANAAAGTTGTTTGTCTCATTTAATAGATTAAGTTACATTTTTTTCTTGGATTAAGTACGCAATATTATAATAATATAACTTACATACTCAAATAAGGGTCACAACAGATCAATTTTACTTTTAATAAGACCGTGATTATATTTTCTATATTTACAAAACAAAGTGACATTTTTACATATAACCAAAATAAACAAAACAAGTCAAGTAACAGGCTTCCTTAATAACATTTTTTCCCGTCCAAAAAATGTTTGCAGCTCGCGTTTACGCGAGCGTTGCGCGTGGACGCTTGGGTAGATAACGTTGTCCAACGAACTCAGCCTGGGCATTGGTAAAATGAACTTGTGTACAAATTTCAACTAACTGTGATCTTTTACTCAAGTTATCGTCAAGAGTAGATTTCGTGTCGGTGATTTTTCGTGACGGTGATTTTATGACAGTTATTATATGACGGTTATTTTGGTCGTTTTTTTTTGGATTCACTCCCGGGCTCCAGAACGTGCCATAAGGAACTTTGTTCCAAAAACTATAAATAAACTGACCAATTATGTATTTCAGAGATAATTCAAATTTTCCGTTTCGTGATAGTCATCGTATTATGAAATATTAATTTTGTCATTTCTTCACAATGAAAAGATAAATTACGACCTTGGATATTTTCTCATCAGTGTACGTCTGACAAAATCGTTTTCAAAGCAATTAATACAAATTATATAATTGTTTCTCAGGTTAAAAGGAACTGCTTAATCTTTTTCTAATTGAGCTAATATAAAAATTTACATTTTTTGCACTTGGTTCTTAAATTTGTATAGATAAATGATTATTTAGGTTCATAAGTGACAGGTGTTCAACTAAAAAAATACGAGGGTATGGGCCACGTCTTGAAAAAAATAATTTGTTGTAGCACATAGCTTCCCTGCGTCTTACTAAAGGTCACATGAGAATCAAATTATGTGTCTTCACTGGGAGTTGAAAGGTGTTAATAAATAAAAAACAGTGTTCATTCGGAAAAGAAAGCTATAAGCGCATAATGTTTAAATTTGTTCGGTCACTTCTCAAGATTTAGAAGAGCACATTGAATAATGTTGATCAATACACACAATAATGTTGATCAATACACACAATAATGTTGATCAATACACACAATAATGTTGATCAATACACACAATAATGTTGAACATACTAAACACAAAATGTCCTTTATGATTGAAACAGATTTCTGACTCTTGTATGTTTTCTGATACTTTGATGTAATGTGATAGTATAATAAATATAATTTTGAAAACTTCAAGCAAACTACTCATTTAGGTCCAAATGGTTTTAGAAGTAAATTGGAGACAGGAAAAAACTTCAAGTAGTCAAAATAGCAAAGATGGGAGCGTGAAGAAGGAAACGTTGCTGTCGGAAAATATGTAAAGGTGAATATGCCACCCTGTCTAGACTTCACTAATAGGGAAAATTGGAGTTGCTAGGTAACTAGATGGAGTAGATATAGAAGGATTTTAGGCTTTGATAATAAATCTGATGAAATCCAGATTGACGTGTTAATTTACTATTTTGGGTGGAGAAGCAGAGGAAATTCTTAATTCGTTCTGTATTCCTGATGACGAATTAAATGTATGAATGAGGGGTTGAAAAATTTCAAAACTGTTTTTAGTCAAAAATTAATTTTGAATGTGAAAGAAATAAATTGAATAAGAAGATTCAATTAGAGGGAGAGCCAATAGAGTCATTTACAACGGATCTTCATAAATTAGCCCGATCTTGCAAATTTTAAAAGAGATTAAAAATAAGAATTTTATCAGGGACAGAATTGAATCAGCTGTCGTGAAGCAAAGCTGGAGTAAAGATTTGCAGATGAGCCAAGATGTAGCGTAAGATAAAGCAATAGACATTGTGAAGCGGTACTATTAAGAGCAGCAGGTGATAGTCTCCAAAGAACAATACCTAGAACACTCAGTAGATAGAGAGAAGGAATAGAATGCCCAAGTAGAGCTCAGATAAAGAATATTGTAACTAATAGGAAGAAACCTCGGGCCGAAATAAAAAGGAGTAGAAAAACACCCAGGGGTTAAAAATGATTGTCCTTCTAAGATAAAATTACTTTAAAGTGTTTCTGGAATGGACAAGAGTAGATGCAAAAAGTGTATATTGCTAATATAATTTGACCTTTATTGGGACGGCCAACGTTTGTTACATCTTCAAAGCTTGTAACTTTGGTGAAAATCTAATATCAGATAGACAAGACAACCATAAATTAGAGTAAGAAGGAAAATACACGAGATGGTAGTCAGTTTAGAGGTGGGTACCATATGAATTTAAATTAAGGTAGACGAATGCAGAATATGCCCTGAAAGGTCAGGTTAAAGCAGTACTAAAAGAAATGATAAAAGATATGGACCGTGGACGTGGTACCAAAAGAAATGGTAAAAGATATGGACCGTGGACGTGGTACTAAAAGAAATGGTAAAAGTAATTTCGCCAAATAAAGATACGACTCAGTGGTGTTCCCAACCAACGATTGTACCTTTGCCAAATGAGAAACTTTATCCTGTAATCCTAAATGTACATCGAATAGAGACTATTATACTCCTGAGCGCTGCAATCAACAGAGGGTATTGGGGAGACTTTTAGTAAAACTACAGTGTAGTAAAACTAGGCAAGTCATATTTCCCACACCTTTACCCAACCAGGTCATCTCAAATTTGCAATGAAATAGGGGGTACTAAAGTAAAAGAGTATTTTAGGTTCCCTGAGATGGTTTCAATGGTAGTTCTAAGTATACAAAGAGTAACGGGTTCGCAGAGAACGACTAAAATCTATGAAGAGATTTAAAAACAAGAGTAAAGAGAGGAAGACACTGTAGGACTGCAAGATTGTTTTTTGGACAGAAATTTACGTTCTCGAGTACCAATAATGTTTGAAAAACTAAAACTGAAGTGGCCGAAACATATAGAGGATTGGAGCGAAGGCAAAAAATTAACCAGGACATAGACATAAGGCAAGTAGCGAGGAACTTAAGGTTGGAGGTTGGAGCAGAGTTTTAGTAAAGAGGTAAGGTGGAGAAAAGGGCCGAGTAGCCGTTCGTACGGGGTGATGACAGATTAGGAAGGAACCGGAAAAAGGGAGATGGTATAAGTCAAATAAAATAATGTTTTTTTTTGTCTTTTGTCCAATAAAATATAGTTTTGTGAACTTCAAGTACACTCATTTATCATGGCTTTACCGTACGGTTCTTCAGAATGATTACAATACTTCCACCGTTACCATCGGTAAAAATCGGAACTCGGAATCTCAATACCAAAAACAAAAAAACTTGAGTTTCGCATTCTCAACAAAACTGTGATTTTATTTTTGTTTAACTATTTCAATCATTTAAAGTATTTTGTGTTCCTTGAAGTGATCAAATTCTATTGAAAAACATTAAAGTTGATCGCTTGAAGAAGAAGAATTGAAATAAGTTAACCCTTATTAAGCCTTATTTCTAGTGAAGTTTAAATGGGAAAAGTTAAGTAGAAAGAAAAAGTGAATTGTTAAAATTCAAGGCGTTGGAATGCACTGAAGAGTAGGATCTGCTAACAGGATTGATTGAAACCGAGACCATATAAAGGAAAATGGGGAGATGTATTTACAGAAGACTCTTCACTCTTCAATAAAAAACCCAGTACACTTGCGATGCTCGCCCATCTAGACCCCTTCCCTCATTCTTTTGCCATCTTAACAGAGTATAGCACTGAGAATGAATAAAAGTACAGAACAAAAATCAACTAAATGATAAGAGAATTGGTGCATTATGTAACATATTATTATTATCATACGTAAATATAATATGTATACGAGTATAACTAAAATATATTCTTCAACATAATTATAAACAAATAATTATTATAAAAATTCCATTTTTTAAAACTGGTCTTATGTACAATTTTTTTTTTTTTTTTTCTGTATTCTTCACCTTAGTTGTTTGTATGAGCAAAATTTGGAGAAGATTGAATGACGGGAAGTGGTTCAAAATTGGGGTAATAGGTGTGCGATGAAACTTAAAAAGCAAAGAAATATGACGCCATTTTGTTTTTTTATTATTATTATGGGAAGTGGTTCAAAATTGGGGTAATAGGTGTGCGATGAAACTTACAAAGATTATTATTATTTTGGTTTCTGTATTCTTCACCTTAGTTGTTTCTATGTGCAAAATTTGGAGAAGATTGAATGACGGGAAGTGGATCAAAATTGGGGTAATAGGTGTGCGATGAAACTTACAAAGCAAAGTAATATAAGACCAGTAAAAATAAATCGGCAAGACAAGTAGTAGTAGTCTAGTACTTCCTACTAGAACGGGTAGGACGAACCACTTGTTCAAACCTTGCAATTAGGCCATCACTTAGGCCCTTTTTACTATACCCGTGGTAGAGAGTTCCAGCCACGTCACACATCATACATTCGTACATTATACCGCCGAAGCGAGTATGGTGTGGTTATTAGTAAGCTTAGTAAGCTATATAAGTGTGCGTCAAAGCGTGGGGGGAGAGTCCCCATAAAGGGTGTCCCTCGCCCTGCTCCGTCCTCGAACCATAGACACAAATTACATCATCATGACACGGATCGGACCCACATCAAAGAGTGGGGGAAGAGTGCCCATAAAGGGTGTCCCTCACCCTGCTCCGTCCTCCAACCATAGATACAATTTACATCATCATGACACGGATCGGACCCATATCAAAGAGTGGGGAAAGAGTCCCCATAAGAGGTGTCCCTCGCCCTGCACCGTCCGCGATTCATTGATGCAATTCAGAGTATCATGGCACGGGATCGAACCCACGACCTCGAGTTGCCTCGACTTATTGATAACAGAGCGAGAGCGCCTTAAGACGCTCGGCTACCCTGGCTCCCAATCGGTAAGACAAACTCGAACAAAGCTTTCTCAAGGAAGTTTGAAGTAAAATTGAACCAGAGGGTAGCTAAGCTAAGTTACTTTGTTAGGTGTATAAGTCCTTTGATGTTGAACTTAATCTAAGAGTTTCACGAGTTTAAGTTGCTTCCTTTTTGACTTTACATTGTTTTGTCTTGATCAAAGGCAACTTGTAAGAGTTGAAGCAACTTTTCACTAGTCTTTACTTAAAATGTAGATACCAGTTAGACTCAATAAACACTTCACTAGACATGAAACGACGATAAATATACCTTAAATCATCGTCCAGATTGGACAACACGAATCGAGCAATGAGCAGAGCATTGGTCTCAGCGCATGCCCGGTCTGATATGCACATGCGCATCCCAGACTAGGCATGTGCAGAGACCAATGCTCTCCACGTTGCTCGGTTCGTGTTCGTCAATTTGGACGAAACTTTATAATAATGTTGGTAGATGTGCCTTCATAGTTATCTGCGCTTGTTAAGGCCATGACCCATACACGATCAAACATTTAGCGCAAACATCATGTTGCGCTTGACCGTGTATGGGGGGGGGGGCCTTTAAACACTACAAACATTATTTCACCATTTTTGCAAAATGATAGGTCATTGAAGTTATAGTACTAATCTACGTACATTATGTGAAGGTTATATTTTTTTTTAAGCAAATTTCCATTACACTACAGTAGTAAATCACTGTATTTATTTATAACAAACCGGGAATTCAGTAATAGGTACAGTGTATCATTAATATGATAACAGTAATTTAAGAGCTAATATGTACAATAAATCATTCATATTGTATAACAATAATTTTAAAGCTAAATAAATAATTATATATAAGATAATTGTTGATACTTTTGGATTACTTTGGTTAAAAAATGCATAAATACAATTTAAATAAACAATAACTTAATTAATTACTACAGTCTATAAGATTAGAGTTGGCACAATCAAAAGGCGGGAAAATTGAGGGTGTAACGGGCCGGATGATTTGTGATGGGTTGCTTATAAATAAATGATAGACACGAGATTGACTGATTCACTATATTTGATACTGACTCTAAGAAGGCCGGACACAGAGTGAACTCCGGTCGGCTCCGTGAGCAGGTCACCCGGCGGGGGCTATGAACCCCCGCGTCAGCACTTCCTCCTAGACCGGTACANGTTGATAAGAGATCTATAAGGGAGTGAAATACATGAATGCCAGGAATATTTTGTTCTCGGTTGTTATTAAGTACCGGACATATAAAAAGTACTTGGTTTACAAGGCCCTGGGGGCTTAGTCCACAAAGCTTGCACATAATATCAGGGCAGAATGAAATAGAATGGGATTTGTGTGATATTTTGAGGTGAAATTATCAGCAACTCTGAGTTGTGCTAATATGTGGGTAACTGATATAACAAATTGTACTGATATCATTGTACTGTTTTATATACCAACTAATAATGGGATGGTAATTCATGTTTCACAACATTGCTTTTCCTTATTGTAGGTAAGGGACCATGGATAAACTGCAGCTTGTAATACGTGCTTGAACGCACGTTACAAACATGTAACGTGTTTACATTTAATACAATCGCACACATTTCACCGGATTCGTCAATAAAAATGTTACTTTACACACTTACTTACGAAATTGTACATGTTCGAACTATCATTCTTAAGAGTATCTCTAAAAACAACTCTATTTAAAACATCCTATAGATAGGTGATATTATCGGCTTCCTAGGTATATTAGTTTTCGGGTATTTACTGAACTTAGACGTAGAGGTTATATTATCGGCCTCCTAGACGTAGAACTTAGACTGAACTTAGACGTAGCGGTTACACAGAACAAACATTCCTAGAAAAAATGTTTCGTACGAAATTTAAGAATTTGTAGGAATTCATGTAATGTGAGCAAATACATGAATCCTAGTACATATAAAAGAGTGTATGTTTTTATACAAATCTATAGTTTTCCTTTCTAGTAAGAGCCAGAACTTTCACTTTATGAATATATTATAAAATAAAGCTGTTCAATTGTACCGATCTGTGACCTGTCTCTCATATTGGAGACAATACTATTTATTGATGAATTAAATTAATAATAATTTAATAGTTACACCTTATTAATTTTAAGTAAAAGGAAGATCAGATGGATGTTAAAGGTGTAGGAAGTTTATTCTTAAGTAAGAACCATCACTTTATNTTGATGGTTGGGAAAAAGAGTTTGGTTATTGCAACTTTTTCAGTTTTTCTCCAGTTTTCTTCCCAAACAGCCATTGATTTTTCCCTGATTTTAAACTGAATATAACTTCACAATAGACGGAAAGAAGTTAAAGGTGGTTAAAGGTGTTAGAGGTGGTTAGTTGTATGATGTTTATCAGTTGTATTGTTGTATTGTTTTGTTGTATTGTTGTATATCAGTAATGTGTCCATAGTTAAGATCTATAAGGGAGTGAAATACATGAATGTCAGAAATATATTGTTCTCGGTTGTTATAAAGTACCAGACATATAAAAAGTACGTGGTTTACAAGGTCCTTGGGGGCTTAGTCCACAAAGCTTGCACATAATATCTCGGCAGAATAAAATAGAATGGGTTTTTTGTGAGATTTTGAGGTGAAATTTATGAGCAAGTCTATGTTATGCTAATATACAGGTAACTGATATAACTAATTGTACTGATATCATTGTTCTGTTTTATATACCAACTAATAATGAGATAGTAATTCATGTTTCACAACATGGCTCTATTCCTAAGGGACCATGGATAAACTGCAGCATGTAATACGTGCTTGAACACCATGTGATTACCATCGCACACATTACACCGGATTCGTCAATAAAAATGTTACTTTAAACACTTACTTACGTATGTGCACAGTGCACATGTACGAACTTTCATTCTTAAGAGCCTCTCTAAAAAAAACAAAAAAAAACTTTATTTAGAACATACTATAGATAGATGATATCGGCGTCCTAGATTTATAAGTTATCGGGTATTTACTGAGCTTTGACGTAGAGGTTACACAGGACAAAAATTCGTAGAAAAAATGAAATTTAAGAATTTGTAGGAATTCATGTAATATGAGCAAATACACGAATCCTAGTACATAAAAAAAGAGTGTATGATTTTGTTTATATACAAATCTATAGATTTCATTTCTAGTAGAAACCCGAGCTTCTCCTTAAGGCACGGAAACTGCGAACCTCTATTCCTTAATCATATCCTTATTCCACACCATTGTACCGTCCGCTACCTTGAACGTTCCAACTCCTACCGCATCCAATGAAAGATCCTCAGAAATATAGTAAATGCACCCTACTACGTATCCAACCAAATCCTACACACTGAACTGAACGTCCCATTTGTCCGAGACCTAGCTATTTCCCGCTATAGATTTTTAACTTTTTTTCTGAAGAACGGACAATAGGCTTGCAAATATATGTGTGTTATCTATTGTGATATGTATAACTACAAATTTACACTAAGTAATAAGTTTTTCCTACAGTTTACCGATAAAGTACGCAACTCAGCAGATTCCTGCACTTACTACTTTACTGCACTCGTTTTACTTTACCGAACTCCAGGGTTCCAACTTATGAACATAAAGAACTTAAATCTAAATACATATTAAATATAATCTTAATTATAATAATAAATAACAATTACTTATTACGACTAATTACAACTAATTATTATTTTTTAACTAACTACATGATTTAAATATCGAACAAAAAAATTTTAAAATATAAAATGTAAAAATAGACAATCTACAAAAAATAATCAAATGTGATGATTATAATAATATCAGCGCTTGGTCATGTTTTCTGGATCAGGCAAAAATACAAATACTACAAGATACTAAAATATACAAAGTATTTAGGGTGTACTATTTTTTTTTTATTTTTTTTTTTAATATGTATGCCAAATCTCATCCCAGTAGTTTAGGCTCTACGCGTCTATACAGACTACAGACATCTTTTTCTTTATCAAGTAATTGCCTTATGTGTACATTGCATAGTATCTTTTACTTTCAGCGTAAAACATGATTGGAAAATTGCTTAAGCTGAATTTCACTAAGCTGTTTTGAAACCCGTTTACTAATTATAGAAAGACTTCATTATGTATTGGAAAAAGTTTGTTGAGCAGGCTGCTCGTATTTCATTAGGAAAGTATTAAAATTAACTTAGAAAACAAGTAAGGCATCTTTTCATTAAGTGTGCTTTCATAGATTTTCAAGAACTTTACGTCTAGATACAGTTTGACACAGCAATTCTAATTGTTTATTCCTTAAATCGAATCGAACCCTGCAAAATTTTTAGTTATTTAGATGATTTTGAAGAACGGACATTGTTTATGTATCCAAAATCAATGTTCCAAGACTGAATTTTTATTTAGATATAGTGTCTGTCTTGCGGTCTGTCGCGGGATTTAAAGATCGCCACATCAAAGACTATATGTTAAAGCGTTAATATATTTATGTATATATATATATAGTATATTGTACATAGAATACAGAAGTAGTTAGTACCATATGGTACTAAGTAGGTCTGGTGGGGAGTAAGGGTACACCTCCCTTCTCCTAGCCTAGCCCTCTTGACCTTTACACTTTAGAATCAGTTATGTTTTAGCTTTCCACTAGGCACTTGGCATATACTCTTATTATACCATTACCTTATCATTACATGTATCTTTTTAAAATACACCATATACCTTTAAATTGAACCAGCGACCAAAAGGATCTTTATTTACCAATAACCACCCCCACACTATACTTGTCCGATATTAAGGGAATTTTGGATGATTCGTCAAACTTAGCCAGTTTTTGGTCTTATCGTTCCTATCACAATAACTGCGTCCATTATTTCTGCATGTACACTTTTATTATTATAAATACTTATAGCTTTAAATATGGATGGTTTGTTGAAGCTAGCTTTCTGATAGCACTAACTAAATTTCAACCACTAATTTGATTTGACCAGCACTAATTTGCAGACGTTATTTAGGCGACTGATGAGGCTTAATACGATCATTAAATCCTCGTGAATTAAAGCGATGTAGTAGTAGTAGTAGTCTAGTACTTCCTACTAGAACGGGTAGGACGAACCACATGTTCGAACCTTGTAATTAGGCCATCACTTAAGCCCTTTTTATACCCCGTGGTGGAGAGTTTCAGCTACTTCACACATGATATATTTGTACATTCTACCGCCGAAGCGAGTATGGTGTGGTCATTAGTAAGCTAATATAAGCGTGCGTCAAAGAGTGGGGGAAGTGTCCCCATAAAGGGCGTCCCTCGCCCTGCTCCGTCCTCGAACCATAGATACAAATTACATCATCATGACACGGATCGGACCCACATCAAAGAGTGGGGGAAGAGTCCCCATAAAGGGTGTCCCTCGCCCTGCACCGTCCGCGATTCATTGATACAATTCAGAGTATCATGGCACGGAATCGAACCTACGACCTCGAGTTGCCTCGACTTATTGATACCTGATCGAGCGCCTTAAGACGCTCGGTAACCCTGGCTCCCTTATTAAAACGATGTAACTATGAAAGGTCACGTGTACTGTACAAGGCGCTATTTCACAGCATGCTGCAGGCACCACGACAAAAAGCATCATACATGTAGGAAACCACCAAATTAATCTTACAACATGCCAGATTTTGATATTGCAGCATCAGTAATCAGTAATCAGTAGCTACTAGAAGGGGAAAGGAGGGCAGAATCAACTAATGGACAGGGCACGTGCACTCATGCTTGTAACAAGCATCGTGTATTCGCATGCTTTTTTTTCCACGTTTTCATAGTTTATTTTTATTATAAAGGGAAAGGATATTGACGGCGAAAAAATTCAATTAGAAGATTTTGATGGATTTGCACATTTTAAGGTCCACTGAATTCAAATAAATTGTTTTGAAAATGTCTGTCTGTAGACCGTGAAAAAAAGTACAACCCAACTTCTAGGCCAATTTAAATTATGTCAAATTACATAGAAGGTTAAACTTCTTGATTTCTTCTCAAAATCAAGAAATTCTACTATGAAGTGTCGATTTGGGTCTATCAGATCCACATTATCATACTAAATAGTAAAACACTGATAAGGAATGAACCTTTCTACACCTTCAAGTCAAACCTTCCCCGATTCACTGCCACATTCTGAAAAACTCTCGTTCATTCTTAATTAATCTTCTTAATTCTTTTTTTAACGTCGAAATAAACCTTGGGTCTCTATTGTGAGACCCAACTCGTCTACCCACAACCACATCAGTAATATTTTCATAACTTCTGGCAGTATTTTATTACATATTTACTACTAAAATTTCAGTTCTAATTTAATTTACATAGAACTTTTTTTAATATTAATTTATTTCTTATGGTATTATACAAAATAATTTATAATGATTTCAGGTTGTTTATTCGATTCATTTTATTATTATATAATACTTGTTTTTACTGATCCACTCATTAGAGAACAAATCACTGCCCAAAAGAAATAAGAAACAATTTAAGAGAAATAATATAGGTGACGTTAAATTTAAAAAAAAATATATATATAAAAAGTACAATAAATTTAGATTTTTTGAATCTCGGAACTTTTTCTTACCTAACCTAAAAGTGATATAAGATTTTCGTAGTATGTAAGTTTTTAATCGTTAAAAATTATTGTGAGGGATTTAAAAAACACACTTTCTCGCCTACGCTAGCCCTATTTAAGCTTATAACCAAAAATTATATATTTTGGTATTTAGCTTGACTTAAGGCCCCCATACTCTCATCAACATGTTGTCCAACTTGGTTGAGTTGAAGTGTGTAGGGGCAGGTTGAGAGACATGGTTGGACAACCAGGTTGAGAGACATGGTTGGACAACCAGGTTGAGAGACAAGGTTGGACAACCAGGTTGAGAGACATGGTTGGACAACCAGGTTGAGAGACATGGTTGGACAACCAGGTTGAGAGACATGGTTGGACAACCAGGTTGAGAGACATGGTTGGACAACCAGGTTGAGAGACATGGTTGGACAACCAGGTTGAGAGACATGGTTGGACAACCAGGTTGAGAGACATGGTTGGACAACCAGGTTGAGAGACATGGTTGGACAACCAGGTTGAGAGACATGGTTGGACAACCAGGTTGAGAGACATGGTTGGACAACCAGGTTGAGAGACATGGTTGGACAACCAGGTTGAGAGACATGGTTGGACAACCAGGTTGAGAGACATGGTTGGACAACCAGGTTGAGAGACATGGTTGGACAACCAGGTTGAGAGACATGGTTGGACAACCAGGTTGAGAGACATGGTTGGACAACCAGGTTGAGAGACATGGTTGGACAACCAGGTTGAGAGACATGGTTGGACAACCAGGTTGAGAGACATGGTTGGACAACCAGGTTGAGAGACATGGTTGGACAACCAGGTTGAGAGACATGGTTGGACAACCAGGTTGAGAGACATGGTTGGACAACCAGGTTGAGAGACATGGTTGGACAACCAGGTTGAGAGACATGGTTGGACAACCAGGTTGAGAGACATGGTTGGACAACCAGGTTGAGAGACATGGTTGGACAACCAGGTTGAGAGACATGGTTGGACAACCAGGTTGAGAGACATGGTTGGACAACCAGGTTGAGAGACATGGTTGGACAACCAGGTTGAGAGACATGGTTGGACAACCAGGTTGAGAGACATGGTTGGACAACCAGGTTGAGAGACATGGTTGGACAACCAGGTTGAGAGACATGGTTGGACAACCAGGTTGAGAGACATGGTTGGACAACCAGGTTGAGAGACATGGTTGGACAACCAGGTTGAGAGACATGGTTGGACAACCAGGTTGAGAGACATGGTTGGACAACCAGGTTGAGAGACATGGTTGGACAACCAGGTTGAGAGACATGGTTGGACAACCAGGTTGAGAGACATGGTTGGACAACCANCCACTTACTTTTATCATCACTTTATACTTTTATACTTTATCACGTACTAATTGATTTAGTCCAGTAATTTTATGGTTTCTGTTCCAAAAAAGTCGGAGCTTTAATTGTTTTTTGTTTTTGCTTCCGAGCTTACCGAAGGTAACGGAAGCTATCTGATCGTTCTGAAGTGCGAAAATATTTTAGGTCTCCGATTTCAAAAATTCCAAGACAGAAATCCGTTTCAGACATCAGGGATCATTTTTGGTTCCGTGTCTGTCTGTCGGTCTGTCCATCAATTTTTGCGAACCACCATATCTTAAAAACTACACGTTTAATTTTAATGAAATTTAAGTGGTAGGTAATAATTAGCCCATTGTTGGTCCCATATAAATTTTACCTTCTGCGCTGAATTGTTTCTATTCCACGGGCGCACAAACACACATTTACACCTGTAGCTTCAATAGTACTAATCTGATTTGAATGAAACTTTTATAGTTTATAGAAAGTAACCCGCAGATAGCCCCAGATTAATTTGAACTGTCTACGTTCTTTAACTTTTGCAAAATTGATACTTTAATTCTTGTAAAATATCAAAACAAGTGAATACATGTAAAACAACAATAATGGCTTGTAAAAGAATAAATTCAATAAAGTACGAGGATAGGATGCGAGGAAGGTATAGGCCACACCAATTGCCAGTCTATTTTTTTTAATGTAACCTCAAAAACCCGAAAATAACTAACAAATTAAAACACTGGACAAATAATTACCTATGTTCTGGTATAGAAGAAAGTATTGTGCGAGTTGTATAATACGTAAAGATTGTTGTCATTGCATTACTTTCGCTTTATATCAGAAAGTAAAAATTAAATATGTAAGTTAATATATGTACGTATATAATAGAACATAATGTAATGGAATCAAAAGTAAGCTCCAAATTTAATATTAAATTTACTTGTAAATTTAAATTACAAGTTAAAATTACTATATTTAATATTAAATATTGATGTATTTTAAGAAAAACATTTTTTTGAATTATATTATATTTATGGAACAAAATCGTATTTTTTAGATATAAAAATTTAAAAAAAAAATCTGATATGTCTGATTAGTTTTTAAGGAAAATCTGTGAAATAATTGAAGGAAAACAAGCAATATGGTTTTCCCCTAATATTAATACATTTTTCAATTAGGTTCGAAAAATCCTTTACAAACATTGCTAAATCTTAAGTAAAGAAATTCCCTTAGTGATTAATTTTTTCTTCTTTAAAACTTCCATTACGTTAATAGAAAATTTTTGGTTTTAAAATTATAATTTCTATATTTACTTTTTTTAATGATATTGATTTTGAGGAAAATAAACATTTAATTATAAATAATTGCATTTGCTGAAAGTAATAAGGGTTTGGTGCATCCAAGTGAATAACATACTCGAAAATTAGAAAATTTATTAAACGTGACTGGTGATGGGATGTGGTTCGAATATCCGGGAGTTTAATATTAAATAAAAATATCAAATGCACGAGGACATATATCATAATATCAAACAGCCAGGATTTGTTCAATGGTCCTTTTTTTAATTTATTTGAATATTGCAACTACATTACCATGTGTTACAAGCAATAAAGATGACATAAGTTTGAGAAACTTTCTATTGACAGTACTCACGGTATACTGGTTTCCTGGACCTTAGATTGTACCTGGGTGTTCCATTACTCGAGGGGATCCCTTGTCGAGATGATGCAATCACGCAGGTGCTGCCTTTGTCGGTGTTTCTTTGCCGAGCGGGTGATGTATTAAGTCGGGATGTGACCGCGGCGCCGCTTCTTACTTTCTGCTTGGCACAGGTGCTAACCAGAGGTTTCCAGGTCCGGGAGAGAGTGAAACCATCCTCTCTGTTGAAGTTCTCCAGTTGTTTCTCGATTTTAATGGCCTCCCTTACCACCCTGCTGAGATATCTGTTGTGTTAAGCGAGTACACGTATGTCCTCAAATTTTATAATATGACTGGTTTCTTCTGAATGTTGAGCTCTCGCTGATCTGTGGTCGTTGTTCTTCACTGCTCTTACGTGTTCTTGAAGGAGGGTTGAGATCAATCGTCCGGTTTGCCCGAACAACCGGAAAACTTCAACAGAGAAAATGGATTTAACCGGAAAACCAAGCTGTTTAATACAGGGTACACTTAGCATCACTTAAAAAAAAATGGTGATAATACACAGAATTAAGTTCGTTTAGATTCAAATTCATTAAATTAGAATTTTAGATCAAGAATTAAACTTTTTTTGAGTTTGTTTAGCTCTGAAGCTAATGCTAATTTTATTAGACGAAGAAATGTATTTTTATCGTCTTCATGTGGTTTTTTTTTTTCTGTGTAGTGTATGTACTGATGTACTTCATTATTAAGTTTATAAGAGTACCTGGTGATAAAGCTGATATTTGTATAAAGTTTCAGTGATAGAAGTTATAGAGGTTTTAAGGTCGGAAAAGTTTAAATTCCTCAAGTGTTAGCATGAAGCCTGAGGAGTTAGAGGATGCGATAGAACTTTACATTATGCCTACCACACGTGGAGCTATAGAGACCCACACGTGGAGCTATAGAGTTCCCACACGTGGG
Organism: Gerris buenoi; assembly: GCA_001010745.2. Classification (NCBI taxonomy): domain Eukaryota; kingdom Metazoa; phylum Arthropoda; class Insecta; order Hemiptera; family Gerridae; genus Gerris; species Gerris buenoi. The sequence goes on from KZ652316.1 coordinate 53,353, forward strand.
GTATTTCAGAGTTCCACACGATGCAAGGTTTTAGGGAAGGGGTTGGGGGAAGGGTAGTTAAAATTTTACAGACAAATAGTTGAGAAAACCACTCCACTACAACTCTCTCACTTCTACCACTAGTTGAAAACCACAGTATTCCTACATATTGGACATAACAAGCCCTTTCTCTTGAATATCTCTTCATACTTGCCTCGTCGCAAAACCACACTAACACACTACCCTAGAACCACAGAAATCCACCCTTCTAAAAGCATTGTTGTACAACAAAACATGGAAAATTTTCTCTCCCTACAAACTCCTTGTAGTCCAGCTTTCAAGGGAGTATAAAAGGGGGTTTACCTCAAAACCAGGTTACTCAATTTATTTTTTTTTTTTTAACTCCTATGATTAAATTTAAAATGGTTAAAAGGTGTCAATGACATTTTAATTGTTTAAATATACAATTATGGTATTGAGCCAATATCAAACAAAGAAAAAATAGTCTCCCAAATTGCTGATATGCATTACTATATGCACCAAATGGTTATTGTTATTATTCTGTTCAATAAGTGTGGCACATAGCTTCCTCGCGTCTAAAGATGTTATGCTTATAAAACCCATTATTGCATAATTTATCCCCCCCCCCCTATTTTTTAAATCCATCAAAATTATTAGTTTTATTTTTTAGTAATTAAATAATTATTTTTATTACTAAATTTGTTTAATTTTAGCGTGAAATTGTCAACCATCTGCATTCATTTTTTTTTTTCTTCACATGTCCACAAAAAACATTTATTTTCGCATTATATCTTTAAAATACTCATCTAATTTAATCAAAAGTAGCCCTCAGGTGGTCCCATGATAAGTTCAGCAGTTTGTACATTCTAAATTTATTTTTCCTCCAGAAGGGAGGAAACATTCACTTTCCACTCCAGTTTATAGGGAGGAAAGGACCCCATTACAGCCTAGTTGTGAAAATCGTGGCGGAAAGTAGAAATCGTGGTGGAAAGTAAAAATCGTGGCGGAAAGTAAAAATCGTGGTGGAAAGTAACAGTAGAGCCAACTTATTATTCTTAAAAAAATCAGTGTTGCCTGTTTCGTAACTAATAGCAGTTTTTTTTAACTCAATGACTCGACAGGTTAAAAGCTTTTTCTTAAATATTAGAGTTTAAATAAAACGTACTTTTGATTGCCGTGACACTTTAATTTTTAACGTCATTTTAAAAT